>JASDQU010100178.1:36796-67150 GCA_032191745.1 Picea mariana
TGTCATAGCGACCCTACAAGGTTTATCAAATTCTTCCTCATCATCAAGCTCGTGTTCTGGTTCTTCAGGTTGTGTTCTCTTCACTCCCTTTTGGGTTCGCGCACCTCCTTCTGAGCTTACACCCTCGTCTGGTGTCTTCTCTCTTGTTGTCTCTTATGAGCTTGATCCCCTTGAATATTTCTCCATCCCATGCGCTCCTTGTGTTTCATGGATCGCGTCAAACTCAGATCGAAGGTCAACGGTGATCGATGATTCACAGAAATTGCGGGGCCCCAACATGGGTGCTCTTTACCAGAGAGTTCGACCTCCGCAATCTGGAAAGTGCTCGCTCGATTCTAGTCTAACAGGGATCGTTGATCTTCCATCCCATCGAGATCAACCAAAAGGGTGAATTGTGGGCCACGAACTAGCGCGTCCGCTATTTTCACCTTCGCCCTCCGCAGTGATTCCCCACCCTCGATATCCGTTCATAGATCGACGATTTATAGAAATCGCGAGGTTCAACTTGAATATCGTGCAATTTGACATCTTGGAGCCATGAGCTCCAAGGTTCCTAGACACAGGTTACGTGGATCTTCATATAACTTTTGGGCTATGATCACCGCTCTTAGTCAGGTTTTTGGTTAAGGGAATAAGCACTAGTTCAGAGTCTCCTAGACTATTGGTCTGAAGGGAACACCTTCCCAACTCGCAGAGCTTTAAGCTCTGAATCGAGGCAAAGTAACTTGTGAGGTTACCAAAACGGTAGCTATGCCCAGAGGCTTTCTCCGACTTTGGAATAGTGATGTAAATTCCTGGGGAAAGTGCCTTCGAGTGATTAAACTGGGGCGTATGGAAAATCAAACTGAAATATAGGTTCTCAAGTGAACGAATGCCTACTCATAACTTAATCATTTAATACAGAGAAAGAACCCTTTATAAACACGTAAATACTTGCATGAATCCATTATTTACAATTCAGAGCATAAGGCAAGAAAACACTTATCAGAACCATAGAGTGTGATGTGACTGCTGAAAGGGGTGATCATTTCCACCCAACCATAGGCTCAGTCACTCCCAATGGATTTATCACTGGCCACCCCCGAGCTTAAGCCATGATGCTTTGAAATTCAATCTCTTACTTCCATCTCAAAAGAAGTTAGGGACGAAGGTTACTCTCCTTCTCCCGATACAGAAATAGATAAGGACAAAGGTTACTCTCCTTCTCCTAGCTCAATCTCTATCTTCTATGATCAGAACTCATTGTTCCTCTTTTAGTCCTTCCTCAGACCCGAGAGTTTCCTCTCTCATCTCTGCATTTTTCCACAGGTCTTCCTCTGCCCACCACACTTCCTTTCTTACCTTCCTCAACAAGATTGTGTGTGGCTTGAATTCCCAGTTCGTGGTTAGGTCTGGAAGCCTTACGGATGGGTGGTCTGCCCCATACCCTCATTAACTCTTGAGGAGGTCTTCCCACCTACCATCCCTACTGGAATTCATTCATGGGTCAGAGGTTTGTTCTAATCTGAGAAATTAATTCCAGCATGGTACTGGTTCGGTGGTGGTTAATGCAACCATTTTGGGTCCCCTCCACCACCTTTCATAGCATTCGTGGTTTTCTCTTAGCACATCCCCTCTTTCAGAAGTCATGCAACACGTAACCATTTTCTATTAAAATAACAGAATTTACATTCATCGACCTTTTATACAAGGTCCATCGAATCAAACATTAACACTTTTAGGTTTTCCATAGTTCCTTAGCCAATATAGTTATATTTACAGACTGGGGGAAACAGGGTGTTACAATTCCCTCCCCCTTAAAGGAACATCATCCTCGATGTTCTATCTGTCAACATGACATGTATGTACATTAGTAAACAAAATTGGATATGCATGTCTCATGGCATCCTCTATTTCCCACGTAGCCTCATCTGGGCCAAAGTGTTTTTATTGCACCTTGACCTGTGCAATGGTTCATTTCCTGAGTGAGGTTTCCTTCCTATCTAATATGCATTAGAGTTCTGGCAGGAATTCTCCCTCCGGCTCCACCTGGATCATAGACTAGTCAATTATATGATTAGCATCATGTACATATTTCTTCAATAATGAAACATGAAAAACATTATGTGCCTTTACAGTGGGAGGAAGTGCTAGCCTATAGGCTATAGGTCCCACTCTATCTAAGACTTCAAAGGGTCCACAATACCGAGGTTCCAATTTGGCACAGGCTCCCATTCATAGGGAACTCTTCCTGGGTCTAACTCTGAGATAGACATGGTCTCTGGTCTTGAACTCTCGGGGAGTTCTTTTCCTGTCGGCATAACTTTTTTGTATATCCTAAGCAATCTTCAGATTTTGCTTTATCTGAATTACTTGTTGTTCCATTTCTTTCAGCATGTCGGGTCCGATTGTAATTCTGTCCACTAGGCTATTCCAGTTGATTGGAATCTTGCACTGTCTAACATAGAGGGCTTCAAAAGGGCTCATCTTCAAGGATTTCTCATAACCGTTATTGTAGGCAAAATCTACCAATGGTAGGTAGTCTTCCCACTTCTTAGGTTGATGCATTACATGAATCCTTAGCATGTCTTCTACTATTTGGTTCACTCTTTCTGTATGTCCATCAGTTTGAGGGTGATAAGTTGTGTTGAACAACAATTTTGTCTCAAAACCAGCCATTAGGGATTTCCAAAAGCTTGAAGTGAATTTGGTATCTCGGTCAAATACAATTTCTTTGGGCATGTCGTGCAGTCTAAATATCTCCTTCATGAAGATGTTGGCAATATCTATGGCTTTATAGGTTGATTTGACAGGGATGAAATGGGAAGACTCACTCAATTTTTCCACCACGACCATGATGGCATCATTTTACTTGATCAACTTTGGTAATCTGGTGATGAAATCCATGGAGATGGTTTCCCATTTCCATTCTGGGATTGGTAGGGGCTGTAACAATCCTGTTGGATGTCGGTATTCTGCCTTAACTTGTGGGAATTTTAGGCACTTAGCTAGATAGTTAGCTATGTCTTTCTTCAACCCAAGACAATAGAATTGTTTCCTAGTGGTCATGATCATCTTCTGATATTCTGGGTGACTAGTATATGGTCTCTTATGTAGTTCATCCATTATGAACCTCTTCAAGTCGTCACAGTTTGGAATATACAATCTGTTTCTATAAGTCAGCAACCCTTCCTCGAGCATCTGGTAGCCTTCATACTTTATCCATGTAGGATCTTTCCTTAGATATGAAGTCACGGTCTTGAAGAATTCATTTGTCTCTTGTGCATTTCTAACTCTTTCCCTGGCATATGGTTCACATGTGCTTATTGATGCTAGATGAATCATTTTTATACTTCTGCTAAGGGCATCGACCACCCTATTTTCCTTTCCTTTTATGTGTTTTATTTCGAAATCAAATTCACTTAGGAGATCCATCCACCTAGCTTGTCTGGCATTAAGTTTCGATTGATCAAACAGGTGCCTCAACCCACAATGGTCTGTCATAAGCACAAATCTCCTTCCCAGAAGGTAGTGCCTCCACATTTTTAAAGCATGTACTATGGAAGCAAGCTCTAAGTCATGGGTCACATAATTGATCTCATGCTCATTTAATTTCCGATATGCGTAGCAAATTACACGTCCCTCTTGCATAAGGACTCCTCCGAGTCCTTCCTTGCAGGCATCTATACACATAAGGAAATCATTATCCGAGTCTACAATCTTCAGCACAGGGCATGGGTCAGGAGGTATTTCAGTTCTTTAAATATTTCTTCATATTTTGATGTCCAAATGAATTTGATCCCCTTTTTCTGAAGGGCAGTGATTGGACAACCAATCTTGGAAAACCCTTTTATGAACCTTCTATAGTATCCTGCTAAGCCCATGAGGGATCTGATATCTGATACATCCTTTGGGGTAGGCCATTCCATAATAGACCTGATTTTATCGGGGTCCACTGCCACCCTTCCTTAGAAATGAGATGGCCTAGGTAATGGACTTGATTCTGAAAGAAGTCGCACTTGCTAAACTTATCATAGAGTTGATGCTCTCTTGGTACTTGAAGTATGATTCTAAGATGTTCTTCGTGCTCCTACCTGTTCTTGGAGTAGATTAGGATATCCTCAATGAAAACCAATACAAATTTGTCCAGGAGTTTGTTGAGTACATTATTCATCAAGCACATAAAAGTGGTGGGGGCATTGGTTAACCCAAATGGCACCACCACGAATTCATAGTGACCATACCTCATCCTGAAGGTTGTTTTGTGGATGTCTTCATCCTTAATCCAGACTTGGTGGTATCCAAACCTTAAGTCAATCTTCGAGAATATGGAAGAACCTCCCAATTGGTCGAACAGGTCATCGATTCTTGGTAAGGGATATTTGTTCTTTATGGTTTTCTTATTGAGTTGTATGTAATCTATGCATAGTCGGAGTGTGTCATCTTTCTTTTTCACAAACAAGATGGGTGCTCCCCACAGAGATAAACTGGGTCGGACGTAGACTTTGTCCATCATCTCCTTTAATTGTAACTTGAGCTCAACTAGCTCTGGCGTGCTCATTCTATATGGTGTTCTAGATGTTGGTACCGCTCCTAGTGTAAGTTCTATCGAGAAGTCGATATCCTTCTTGGAGGTAGACCTGGTACCTCTACTGGGAACACGTCTTTGTATTCTCTTAATAGGGGGTGGTCCTCTAGGTTTGGTTTGTCATTCTCAATAGATTCCAGTACATGTATGGCATGTAAGGAACACCTCTTTCTGCAATACTTTTTCATTTGAAGGGTTGATATTTGTCTCACTAAGACAGGCTTCTGAATCCCTTGGAGGGTCATTTTTCTCCCTTATTCATTTACACATTCTAAAGTTTTATGATAACAGTCCAATTTAGTTTTATAAGTAGCCAACCAATCCATACCAATCAACAAGTCATAAGATCCCAGGGGAAGTATGTTAAGGGTTGCTCGGGTGGGCAATCCACCCCTTATTAATTGACAGGATAGTATGACCTATGCCACCTTTCTTTTGGTCCTAGTGGCTAATCGCACCAACCACAGTTTAACATGTCTAATTGGTTGCAGTTTACACTTATCAACAATCTGAGGGGCCACATAACTCAAATTAGAACCTGGGTTAATTAAAATAGAAACTAGATGGTTCACGATCATACCTTCCAGCTCCACTATTGAAGCTTGGTGGTCAACTTGATTATTGTCCAAGGCTACATAGATTCGTGGCATGCTCCTAGCCACATCATTGATGGTGATATCTTCTTAGATATTGTATATTCTCTTATTGTTCTGTTGTTTGTGTGGGCAGTCCCTCAATCGATGATCTTCTCCACAAACCATCATTTTAAGGGTTCCTTCTTTAGGTTATCGTTCTTTTCTGGGACTGTCTTTAAAGGTTTATTTCCACTTTGAGAGGGGAAATTTTGTTGATATACACTTCTAGTAGGAACTCTCCTTCTAGAATATTTTTCATAGTTCTTAAATCTTGAGGATTTAAACCCCTTCTTCTGGAATCTCGAACTACGCTTCTTCCAGTCCTCGTGAGGTCTTGTCTTACTCCCAAATTGTTCATAACAACACCTCACCTTCCGAATAGTTTCTATTAAGGTCTTTGGTTCGTCGAACTCAATCCTGTTCCAGTAGCTCTGAGGTAACCCACTAATGAACCACTACATTTTTACTTATTCATCTTTTATGTAGGGTACATACCTCAGTAGTTCAAGGATTTTATTGACAAATTCATCTATGGTGAGTTGCCCCAGCCTTAGTTCATAGAATTCCTTAGTCTCCCCATCCATGTATCTCTCTGACAGATATTGCTTCCTGAAGTATTTCTCAAATTGTTTCCATGGCAAGTCCTTCTCATGGACTCCTTTCACATTCCTAAGGTCTTCCCACCAAATGGAAGCCTTTCCATTCAGGTTAAAGATGGCTATTCAAACCTTCAAGTTTTCAGAGTAGTCATGGACTCTGAAGTATTTCTTTAAACCAAACAGCCAAACTTCAGTCTCTTCTCCCCTCCTAATCTCTTCATCGAAAGAGGGTGGTTTGGCTTTCTTGAATTCTTCAGGATCATGATTTTTGGAACGCTTTTGCTTCTTTCCTTTCCTTTGAGAATGAGAGCTTGCTCTGCTACTAGAAGATCCTTCGGATTTGCCAGCTTCCTTTCCAAAGGACTCTACCGATGAGTGTCCCCTGCCTCCAGGTTGGGCCTTCTTTGAGGCACTTCTCCCAGTGTGGTCACTTATGGACTCATGTTTTCGAATCTCAGGTGGAATTTGAATTCTCTTCTTATGTCGTCGATCCACATGACTGGTTGTGGGTTCATGTTGTAGTTGCCTCTATATGTCGGACAAGCTCTGCAGCAAGATTGTTTTAATTTCTATTTGTTTTTCTTGCTCCTTTATCAATCTCTCATTGTCAGCCTTGCAACTCTATAATTCGGCCCTAAGTCTCCTTATAGTTTCAGCCAGATCTGGAGCGGTTTCTACCGCTCTCCTTTCATCAGATTCTTCATCTCTATTGTGGGAGCCATCCCCCACTTCATGACACATCACCATCCTTTATTCTTGAAGTTTTCCCGTGATTTACTGATTGCTCAAGTGTTAACAAAAACACTTATTGTTAGATAACAATCTATTAGTTCATGAACAATACACGGTTCAATTTCTTAAATGCACACACACAATAGAAAGTTTCATTATTTTCATTAATAACATTTTAAACCAGACTTTTAATAAAGAGGTAAGGTAGAGTGTCACTCTTTTAAAAGTACTCCAAATAGAGTTTTTAAGTGACTCGTCCATGTGCCCAAGTAGGCCAAGCGTTGTAACCATGCTCTGATACCAATTTGTAACATACCTGGCCCCTAAGTTCTCTTTTAAGGGGCGGGGCATCAAAATTGCGCTTTCCTTAACTCTCTCTAGGTTCCCCTTTCTTCTCATTGCAGGTTCTTCCAAACCCACAAGCTCTTTCCTGACCCCTTTGAAGGATTTGAACAACATGTGCTAGCTCTTCATGTTAGCCCCTTCCTTCATATGACCTCAGGCTGTGACCATAGGCCTAATAAAAAGGTGCTTCGCGACTTCGGGTATTCTGTTGTGAGTCACCCGACTCTCCCGACTTCCCGAATTCTGAACTAGAGCCTAGTGAGCGCTAGCTCCTTCCTTATTCTCCACTGATGTGACCTCCAGCTATGACCTAGCGCCCACTTTCGAACATTTTGGGACTTCCCGTTTCACGAAGTGGGAATATTTCTTGCTTCTTTTCCCCAATTCCCGATCCTCGAAATCTGCTCGCGTCAGATCGACGATCCATGACTTTCCTTGATCCAACGATCCAGGTCACACCGCGACTTCGGGTTTCAGAGTTTTAGTCGCACCAACGCACAATTCTCTCGTCACGCGAACTCTGAACTCACAGATCTGATGGTCAAGGTGGGCCCCAATAGATCCTTAGATCTACTAATCTAGGAGGCTCCCCAGGTCCAAAAAATGCTCAAAAATTAAATTTCTCGGAATTGAATGAAACCAATTTCATTGTGACTGGCTCGTCGCACTGATTCCAGCCATATATTTACTTTCTCAAACAAGCTTCGTATGCAAGAGTTATCACACTCTGATCAGATTCTCAAACAGCTAAAAAGTCAAAGTTCTACTAGAAAAAGGTCAATGATGACGTCAACATGACATCACCAAAGTATTTTCACGATGCTGACGTGGCAGAGACAAGTGTCGACCTGTGACTGGGCAGATGTTACAGACTTGGACCAATACAGTACCGACACGTGGCATGTGGTTGGTAAAATGTGGTAGTGCCACGTGGCCCAGGCATGGGCAGCCACGTGGCACCCAGTCATTCATCGTAGGTGGCTATGTCAAAAAATTTATGAAGCTCGTGGATCTCAACCCTGCGACCTGGTGGAGGAGCTAACACTTTAGGAAACGACCAAACACCAACACGCCCCAAGTGGTTCTTATATATGAATAACATTTAAATTTATTTAATGTGTAAAGTATTGATGTAAGGGGCGTAAAAGGGCTGGGGCTAAACCCTAACCCATGGTTGTAATACGGCGTCTAACCACAATTTAAAGGGGCACAGGTGCTCTTTTTTGAAACCACCAACGCCGAAGGGAGCCTCGTACCACCATTCAAAGGGTTAAGATTTTGGGCGCTCTCTTTGAACATGACTCGGATTTAAATGTAAGCACAGGGAGTGGATAAGCCCTAGCCCATGGATCTCAGGTTGTTCCCCACAGGACCGGAACTTAATCTAAAAGGGGTGCACGAGGGGTCTTCCTATTTTATACCAGGTCACATGAAAATCACCATACAACCAGGAGCTAGCGCAAGTATGGGCCAGCACTTGGCCATATGAGATTGCATATCACCATTCTGAGGGGGCGTGCGCCTATGATTTGGGGGCTTAAGTCCATATTTATGCCAAAAAGTGGGTTTTTTGCCCTTTTTATGCAATTTTAATTGATTTTTTCCTGTAATAAGAGATTTTTGGGCCAGAATTGTTATTTTGAGGATATTTTGGCCATTTGGAGGGGGATTTGATCCCAAAAAGAGGCTAGATCTTCAGGGAAAGTTGGGTTTCTCTTGTTGAGTCTGAAAAATATATAAACCAGACTTTTTCAACCTTGAGGGAGACTTTTTGATGCAGGGTTTTGGAGGAGCAGCTTGTAATTTTTGGCCTTTTCTCATGTTTTGAGAGGAATTTTTGCCATGTTTTTGAGAGGAATTTGATGAATCATGTATGAATCTGAGCAAGCAGGTCTTTCACAACAGATCTGAAGCATGTTATGTAACATCAAAGAGCCTATGTAAGAGAACTTTGAGCATTTAAAGAGCAATATAGAGGTCCTCCACTTGGAAGCGGGCCCGGAGACATAGCCGACAATTGGTGAACTCCGTTAACAAGTTCTTGTATCTATTTCTCTTTCTGTTTTGTTGTTCTCTTCTCTTAATTTGCAGCATGGTTATTAATGGCTTATCTCTTTATTCACTTATAAGCATCAAGTAAAAGTCATAGTTGATATTCCGAAACAATTAGTAAATTTTACGTATTTCGCATTCTTATCGATCTGATGCATAAAGTACAATAAACTAAACTTGCAATTTATTAGTAATACCTATCATTTTTTTTATCAAGTTTATGGTATCAGAGGATTTGGTTTTGAAGGTTTGACAAGAATTGCAAGCATTGGATGCTCACCAGAGAAAAATTCAAGCAAGGAGAAGGCCAACATGAGGCTCTTAATACAGAGAAGGCCAACTTGAGGCTCTTAATATAGAAACCAACTCTTAAGATTTTGTTGGTTGTGGTCTTCCAACTCATATGTCCTCTACAATCTCCTGCATGGAACTCCTGCAAAACTTTGTCAGCTTCGTCTTTCAACAGGCAATTAAGCAAAATACCACCAGGATCTTTCCAATAAAGATTAGCTTCTAGAATACAAAATTTTAATGCTTTCAGTTTGATAAATCTGGCTTTGGTCTTAGTTAAACTAGGAGGGGCTTGTAAGTTGTGAAGTACAAAAATGATGTTTGCATACCAGGGAGAGTTTGAGAATACCTATTTTACCTTTGGAGTCGCCTGCTCTTCCTGTTCGTCAATTGCAGCCAAGAAATTGATATCTAGAGCATTACAATTTGATTCTACCATTAGTTTATCCAAACCGTGTCCTTTGATCAATTTAGTAGGCTTTATTTCGATGTCATATTCCATAATGACCGCAATCCATTTCCCTCTTCTACCATCTGGATTATCTTGAGTCAGGATATCTTTTACCACCGTGTTTGGAACGTATGCAATTGTGTGCGAATGGAGAATATAGACCCTAAAATCTTTTATAGCCTTTACCAGAGCAAAGGCTTGTTTCTCCATAATATTATAACTCAATGTTGCATCTCTTAAAGCTTTGTTGAAAAATGCTATGGTTTGCATGTACCCTTCACTGTTTTTCTACAACAATACTGCTACTATAGTGTGCTCAGATGCAAAAGAGAAAAGATAAAAATCTTTGGAATAGTCTGGGCTTATTAGAACTGGAGCTTGGGTAAGTGCATGCTTTACTTGTTCAAAAGATTGCTTGGCTTCAGTGTTCCATTTGATTTTTGCATCCTTTTTCAACATGTTAGTGATGTTCATAAGAAGTTCGGCCAAGTTGGGTATGAACCTTCTAAGGAAATTTATTTTTCCTATGAACGATTGCAGTTCTTTTAGGTTCCTAGGGTGTTCCACCTTCTGAATGGCTTCTATCCTACTGGGATCGATTTTGATTCCATCCTTGGAGATTATGTGTCCCAGTAACTTGCCTTCCTCTAATCCGAACAAAGACTTCTTTGGATTCAATGAAATCCCTAATTTTCTACATTTCTAAAACACGTGTCTGATATGTTGCAAATGTTCTTCGTTAGACTTGGAGTATACAGTCACATCATCCAGATATATGACTATAAATCTTCCTAGTTTGTCCATAAGTGGCACCAGCATTCATCAAGCCAAAAGGCATCTTCACATACATTAAGGTTCCCTAGGGTGTGGTGAATGATGTCTTCTCTTGATCTTCTGGGTGAACCGGGACTTGGTTGTAACCCAAGAAACTGTCTAATAAAGAAATCCTACTAGCCCCAACTACCTTTTGCAAAATATGGTCCATTTTGGGCAATGGGTAATTGTCTTTAAGAGAGACTTTGTTCACAGTTCTGAAATCTATGCAAAGTCTAATCTCACTGGTTTTCTTCCTAGTAGGAACTAGGTTAGAAACCCATTTGGAAAATCTCAAGGGAACTATAATTTTCACATCATACATCTTTTTGAATTCTTTCTCTATCAGGGGAAGCAACTTGGGATTGATTCTCCTAAGTTTTTGCCTGAACGGTTTGTGTTCTTCTTTTATGGGAATCCGATGTTGTATGATACTTTTGTCATAGGATTTTAAGTCCTCATAGCCCCAGGAAAAAACATCTATATATTCCTTAAAAAGTTCAATGTATTTGTTTTTTTGCTCCGGTGGCAAAGATTTAGATAGTTTTATCATTTTGGGGTTTTCTTTTGTGCCTATGTTGCACTCTTCAACCTCTTTACCACTAGCTTCAATTTTTGGTTTTTTGGCTACATCGTTAAAATCAAACAAGTCTTCCAACGGAACTAAACCTCTAGGTAATACATTATTTTTCAACTGCAGAATATTAGAATCTACCTCATTTTCATTAAATTCTTCAGCATCTATTTTATTTACACTACCATTCTCAAAAACAGATTTATTTACAAACTTATCATCATTTTCTAAATCTATGTTTGTACATTCGAAATCATTTTTACATTGTAAAAAATCTTCGATCTGATCGTCGTTTCCAAATACCTGCCAATATCTGATGTTGTCAAGAACGGTTGGTCTGCACTTTACCTCCACTATGTACTTGTGAGTGGGATGAAAAGGGATTTTACAGGTAGCTGTTGATGTAGCCAGCCCATCTGCGAGTATATTTTGTCCCCTAGGCATTACCTGCAAGTCAATCTCAGTAAAGCATTGAAGAGCATCCAAAACAGCATTCCTATAGGCTCTAAGTCTGGGATGTTTTGTTGCATACTCACCTTTGATTTTCTTGATAATCAATTCAGAATCGCCCGTTACCATTATCTGCTTGGCACCAACTTTCTTCAATAATTTCAGGCCGAGCATCAAAGCTTCGTACTCGGCTTTGTTGTTAGTACATTGGAAGTTCAGTTTGTAGGAATGGCTCTCTGAATATCTTGATCTTTGATTATGTAACCAAACTCTAGCTCCGGGTCCCTCTTTGTTTACTACACCATCGAAGTCCATGCTCCAAAAATCTGCTGGAAGTTCCTCACTTTCCACAGTTTCGACCTCTCTTGCCTCAATGATTTCTTTATTTTCCTTTGGATCAGTTGTGTCACTTTCCAGCTGGGCAATTTGTCCTTCCAGGTCACCATCATTGTATAAGATGAAAGAATCCAGGTCAGAGTGTGCCGAGTACAGGGGGTAATTATGAGGTTTTTCTTGACTACTGACCATGTATTTCATCGAAGTTTCTTTGTACAATCTTCTTTGTTGTCCAAAAATTGGAACAGTGGCATAAGACATGTCTAGCTGTAGAGTTCCTTTCAACTTAGCTCCCCATGACCTTGATATTAACATATCGTACTTTGGGGGAATGTCCGCAACTACTATATCCATTACCATACTCTTTTCTGTAATTTGGGCTAGTGTGATGCATAAGTATTTAATCAGGCCTATACATTTAACCTTGCTGGAATCAAAAGAATGCAAATCCTTGTAGGGTCTGGTGAATTCGAGTCCCAAATTTTCCATCACTGCCTTGGGCATCAGGTTATGAGAGGCACCTAAATCAACATAGTGTTGTGTAATATCAATTCGTGGACATTTAGGCTGATGTAAAAAGGTGCGACGGCCCCATTATCAGTCTGACCATCTACTTCAGGACCAAAAAGGAGCGTTGGTCAGTCATCAGCAAAATTTATTGTGTCTGAATGATTTGCAGATCCAACATTCAAAGCCTTAGTACCTATCTCAGGTTCGATGCTTAAGGCTTTAATCACCTACGACCTGTAAGCATTTTTGTTCATTAACTCGGAGAGGGGAATGGGAATTTTTAATTTAGCTAGTTCCCCTTCAAGGTTGAATGCAGTGGAAACTTTGCTTAAGGTCTGTACTTCTGGTTTATCTGTTGGACCTCTATAGCCAGATGCCTTTGGTTGGCTTGTTTGGATGATTCATGAAACTTCAGTCTGATTTTCTCTTTGTAGAATCTCTTGAGATCTTGGTGTAGAAGATTCGGCATTATTTCTCTCGAGGATTTTCTTGGGAGGGCTTTCTGAGGTCTTCTTGGTTTTGACTATTTTCTTTGTTTCATTACCCTTCTTTGTTTCAGTAGTCTTTTTTGGAGGATTGTCATTTGCTCTCTTTCTCCTTAGGTTATACTGCCTATGTACCTCCATAATAGCATTTTCGAAAGCCTCCTATTCTGTTTCATCTGCTTCCTCATTTACCTTTGTTTGTTAAAGAAGAAAAATCTCGTGCTCTTCCTGGGTGAGGAAAATGGATTCATCATCATGAACGTCCATGAGGTTTATATGAGTGTCATCAAATTTTTCGAGTACCTCCTCCCCATCATCAGTGTAATTCTCCTAGAGAGGTGGTCTGATCTGCTAATCTGGACCCCTCTATTCTCTTTGATCCCTAAGATCTCTCTATCGGATCTAGGGCGGATTTCTTCTGAAGTTTGGGTTCTGAATTGGAGGAGTAGCTTGGTTATCCATGGGAGGATTTCTTTCAACTATAGTAAGTCTCTCCATCATTCTCTCCATCGCTCTGGCTAAAGATTCAAATTTGGCATCTGAAGAGGATGTGGAAGGTTCCTCTTTGATTGTGACCCTCCTCTCCATTCTCTGCCTGGCCCTTCTAGCTAGTAGGTTAGCCTCCACACTTACTGTGCTTTTTTGCATGTCTTCCAGAGTAGCTGAATTTCTTTCCCTTAGCTGATATGACAGATCAGCATCAAATCCATCTGGAAACTTAATTAGTGCTAAACCTTGAGGGGGTTTTATGTCAATAGGGATGGCATTGTAAAGGTTATTGAACCTGGTGCAGTAATCCTGCATTGTTTCTGCCTGATTCCTCTTCATGTTCTCATACTCTGATAATATCTAGAGTAGATTTTTCTTAACCTCCCATCTGTCCAAAAAACTTCTGTGAAAAGCGAAAAGATTAGTTATCGAAGCAGGGCGTAAGGCTTTAAACCACTTTTTAACGTCCCCAGTCAGGCTTTGTGCAAATAATCTCATGTGTACATCAGCTTCATCTACTTCTTGCATATCAAAATAATCATTCATTTTGTCAACATGTTGTTGTGCATTAATAGAAATAGTATTGTCATAGTGAGGGAGTTTAGTTTGATAATCTTGAGGCATGGCATGCAAAGGAGAAGCAAACACCAAGGGAGCATATATTGCTACCATAGCTGGTGGATGAGTTTGAACAGTAACCTGTATGATTGGAGGGGATGTAATAGATGTAGTGGAGGACAAAGGGCTAGGGGGTGCAGAGTGAATTGTTTTAGGTTTCACAGAGGCTGCAGCAATCGTTAAGGTGGAAAGTTCGACCGACTGTTGGAAATGAGCTCTGTCCAAAGCTTGATCAAGATTAGCCACCAATCTTTTAATTTATCAAATTCCTGGAGAAAAAGTTGATCAACATCCGCCCTGGGTGAGATAATTTCAGGAGTCTTAGGTTGCAGGATGGTTTGATCCAACACAATTTCACTTACAAAGCTGTCTGATTTTGTTCTAAAAAGACTTTGTTCAAAAGTGATATCAAACTCAAGATCCTGAAGGGCAACCAGTTTCTCTAGGAGGGAAGGAGATCTATGAAAGGGACTGTGACTTCCTAAATCTTCCATAACAATTTTCTTTCTGAGTAATTTCTCGGGATTGTCTATTGCAGTTGCAGGTTCTCGATCTGGATGAGATCTAGTAAAAATTATTTTGGGAGCCAAAATTCTAATTTTTATTTTATTTTTCTTTTGAGAAAAAATTTAAATTAATTATATACAAATCTTAACAACCTCTGAACATTATCTCTTGATATATTTGGATTTTATGACTTGTTCAGAAATAAGGTTTTCTTTGTATAGAAAAAGAAATCGTAGGATTGGAAATATGTTCAGACTCCCCAGTATGGTCGCCAATTATGTTAGCACTCTGTAAATTCCTAGAGGTTGTAAAAGGGCAGAATAAATTTACAAGAGGTAATCTTAACCAACCACTTCGAAAATGGGATCTAACCCTGCCAGTTTCAGAAAGGGATATCTCTGTAAGATTTAGATTTGTTTGGATTTTCAGATCTTAGGCTAGTTAAAAAAGAATAGTACCGAGTTGTTTGTAATTTTTAATAAAATGGTTGAATGTCACTTAGGCTTCCATTGGGCTATGGGGTCTGTTTTATAAAAATGGAGATCAAAGGACAGTTTTTAGAAGATTCGTTTTACAGGGCAAGGTAGTGCAACTGCTGGATTCTTTAGGAATAAAATGATGGATTGCTAAAAAGGTGAGATATCGGTTAAAACAAAAAAACAATTAAGAATTTCTTTGTTGTAACATCAGAAGGAAAACATTTAAATCTGTAAAAGATTAAGAATAGAGTACGCAATGGAAAATTCTGCAACTTTAACTTCTTTTAAAGATTAGATTAGAAAAACAACATGATAACTAAGAAAGAACACTTTTTATGAAGACAGAGGAAACTTCACCAAAAGCTAACACGCAAGAATCCTGTGAAACGTCTATTTGTATTACTGGAATAACCTCTTGATAAAAATTACAGCGATTATAGCTTGCTTGGGCGTAAAGATCAACCCTTAGTACTTCAAAGTTTGAAGTATTTATAATCAAAATTACAAACGACCCTGTCATCAATGATTAGGATGTGGCATATGTTATTTTTAACTATCTAGATAACAAGATGCAAAAATATAGAAACTGATGATGATGAGTCGAATCTCTCATGTTGATTTTGGGGAAGAACGTTGGTGAGTCATTCATATGACTTTGACTGAACTGGATGCTAACTTGGATGAGACCTTTATCTTTACTCGATCAATTTGCACAACTCATCCCATCTTTGTGTACCAGGGATGGTAACTTTCAATAGTTGGCGGTAGATTTCATCCATCTCAGTATACTTAGCAAAAGTCGGCTTGGTGAGGAAAATGTATTTGATTTTGTGTTGTATGTTGAGGTCAGGCTACAAAGTCTCCAAGAACGCTTTGCATGTGATGATGCCCTGTATTCCTAAGAACTTGGAACTGTCTCTGGCCACAGTGGCAATCTTTTGCTTATAATCGAATAAAGTCATCAATTTATCATTTAGAACAAGTAAGCCAGGAAGGCCCTTTTTCTGTAAAGCCTCAAGCTTGTTGCAAAATCTCTTAAATCCAATGTCCATGTTTTGATATTTCTCCTCCAACTGCAACATTAATCCTCTTTTGGTCAACACTCTTTTGACTTCAAGGATAGTCTCTGTTTTGTCTTCAACTTTCAGGTCTTCAAGCTCTTCCTTGGTTTTTGAATTCAGAAACTTGATGATCTCGTTAGTTGTCGAGGGCATTTCACCCAGCTCTCTTCTTATCCTGTTGATGGCCTGCCTACTCTTTAGCACCAGATCATGTTGCTCGAACATGATTTGCACCATGGGCCAAATTTCATTTATGGAGTTGGATATATCTGTCCATATATTTTCCTTAGCCTCTACTAATGTCTTACCTACCACTGTTTGTTTCTGAAGTTGTTGTATTTCCTGCTTGAGCTTCTCTGATGTTTGTCTCTCAATGTTGTATCTTGTTTGGAAGGAACACTTGAGTTTCTGGAGACTTTCAACCTCCATTTTCAGCCTATTGATCTATGTTCCTTGTAGAGTCATCTCCTCCATGGACTTTGCTAGCTCCACAGTTTTTTCCAGTGTTGTCAATGGAGTTGCCGATGGAATTTCTGCTATAGTGGTTGTTGCCACAGCTGTTGTACTGATTTCCGCAAGGGGAACTACACTCAATGGAATGACTTCCATCGGGGTTGATTGTTCCTTCTCTTTCAATAACCTTTCCAATTCTGCCTCCATTTCCTTTATCTGTTCATTCTACTGCATGATTAGCTTCAGCAATTCCTCTTTCTCGTCTTCTGCCTCAGCTATTTCTTTAGCTTGTGAATCCTCTGTTGGTGGCAATTTCAGCTGTTTTTTCAGAGATTCAATGTCAGCATTCTTTTTCTTTAACATCTCCTTTGCTGCTTTTACATTCGAGGGATCATACCCTATCTTGAGCACCAACTCCTCTAAGGATTTTATTCTGTTATCCTTTGCAAAAGAGGATATCTTTTCCAACTTCAATTGGGTCTGACCATTGTTTAAAGATACTTGTAACTTTGTTTTTGTAGAGGAAGCATGTGCCAATGTGGAGAAAACCTTTTCTCCAGTTTGTCTGTGAAAATCCATCTGGTCAACTGGATGGACTTGTTTGGTGTCAAAAACAATAGTTGACCTCTTGTAGTCAGTGATCTCTTTGGGTTGAGACACCTGTGCTTGTAGAAATGTCAGATGCATTCTTCCTTTCTCTGTGTCAAAAGCTGACAACAATCTATGTTGTACTGTGGAGGTTGGCTTCCAGAACTGAGCGTAGGTGTTGTTGGTCAGCATTTGGTTCTTATTTTTAATCATTTCATATTTTTCAAAAATGTTCAGAGGTACAGATCCTTGTGGAGTTTGGGTGGTCACAGCTATATCAGTCTTCTTCTTTGAAGAAGAAGTGTACACCACCTGATGTTTTCCCTCAATCACTTTGGCAGAGTAGGGCTCTTCCTCACCAAACATGTGAGTAGCATGAGTAGTTATGGGTCTCTTGTTGTATACTTGAAAATCTTCTGTTGATACCTCAGTGATTGAAGGAGAGGCATCCTTTCTTGGCCTTTGTTCCTTTGGTACCTGTGGAGTGGTAGTCTGTGAAAAAGAGACTGAAGGAGATTCTTGTTGTTCAGTATCTACCAGAGTATTTGCCTCACACTCTGTCTGGTTCATGTACTTTTTAATTTCTGGTTTGAGGGTGTGAGCATAAGGTGAACTTTTGTTTTTGGATCTCATCTCTGCAATGATCCCACTTAGATCATAACGCCAAATGAAACTGGTGTTGAATTTCATTTCCTTTAATAGATTATCTGCCTCTTCCCCAGCAGCTCGACTGTTGCAGATAAACGGTCTTACTTGCCCTTTAATCCTCATCTGATGTTTTTTCTTTAGAGACACAAAATGAATGTCATCTGACGAATATACTCTAGTGAAAATATTCGAACAGGCACATACTTGGACAATTTGTATGGAGCTAGTTCACACCCATACACTCTGATCTTCATGTGATTCTGATATAGGAACCAATCCCCTGTCTTTGTGAGATCCGAAAGGTACAGAACTCTTTGGATCTCCTCGTTTATCCTCGGTTATGTGCTTCCACTGAGCATGCTTACTACTGGGTGATAAAACAACTCGATGAACTGTTTGAAACTAAACTCGGTGGAGTTTCTTCTGAGCAGTGACGTCCACAGAGTTACTGCTTGTGGTTTTTTGTCCTTGTCCATTTTCTGCATGAGAAAGGAAAATTTGTTTGCTTGATAGAACATAAACATGTAGGCCAGTATTGAAGAACACCGGAACATTCCTTCTGTAGGGAAATTTTTTAGTTGCTCGTGCAGGTTTTCGGCCAAAAAACCGTTGTAATCAAACTAGGTGGCAACTTTCTCTTCAGCAGAGAAAATGGACAGGAAACCTACGATAGGTTCATCCACCCATTCGTCTGAGAAATAACCGAGCAAACAACACAGTGTTGAGACAATCTGGTTTCCCTTTTCAGAAAATATGGAGGAATGATAAGGAGGATTCTTCTTAGGAAATTGGGCATCTTGTGGGAGGAACAACTCAAAGATTTGTGCTCTTTGGGGAAAAGACAGGTTCTGATACATTTATGCAGAATTTCAATTGTGAGGGGAGAACGGGGTTCGACTCTGGGTACCTGGATCATTTGATAGATGTCCTCGGGTGTAATAAAGAAAAAGGTTTCTCCAGACGAAGATACTATGGCTCTTTGATCAGGGAGGTAGTGCACTTGGCATTTGACAGCGAATTCGGGAAAATGATGGACTTAGGGAAATAGATACAAAGGGAAACTTGACTTCCAAAGCCCAATTTCATCACTCTCATCGATGAAGGTGTCTTTAAACCATGATTGTATCTCAGTGAAGTAGAATTCGGGCCTAGTTTCTGACATTAAATAGTCTTTGTCTGCTAATGGGATCCAGTCGAGATCGACAGGAGGTGGGAGAAAAGGATTTTCCTCCACATTTGACTTTTTACTTTTGGGCGCCATTGATTTCCACTGGTATCTGCACACTAAACACACGTTAGTAGGCGAAAACTATGGTTGGATGAGATGTTGTAGAGGCGAAGGAAAATGAGTCTCTGATACGCAGGGAATGTGAGTGGAATGCGAATGACCGAAACGAGGTTGGAATTTAGTGAACGGGTGTCCATTGGGCGAAAAAGGACAGGTCAGGTGAACAACGGGTATGTGGCCAGTAATAAATGCCCAACGGGTCCTTTAGAGCATGAGGGGGCAAGGTGAAGGACATCTTACGTGTGTACCCAGTTGACGTGCAGAATGGTGATTGGGGAATGAACGAAAAATATATGACCCGTAACGGTTAGATGGAGGGGACATGCCGACAGGGTCATGAAATGGGACCTACAAGGGGTGGTTTTGTGGAGTGACATCTCTGGATGATGGTGGTGAGTTGGAAAAATGGTAAGCGGTAAATGTTTGGAGTGGGGAGGTAACATGCAATGAGATGATGCCATGTAAAGATGGGGTCTGCCTGGACACTGCTTCATTCCGGACGCCCCCTCCCCCCCGGACATTAAAGGTAGAAAGGTTGGGGAGGTCTGGGATCTCTTGCTGACCGTTGATCTGACCAAAGCTAGATCAGTCGTTGTTTCAAACGTATTCTTTAACCATCATGTCGGACCCCCCCCACCGTTAAAAGTAGAACGGTCGGGGGGGTCCGGAATCTCTTGTGGACCATCCATTTACATGTCGGCGAGGTAACCGTAGATCTGAGTGCACACTTTAATCACTTTTTTGGACCCCCCCCACCGTTAAAGGTCGAATGGTCGGGGGGGTCCGAAAACTCATCAGATCCATAGATCTGGGCACCAAAAGTTTAGTCGTAGATCTAGGCCTGATCTTTAATCTTCAGGGCGCAATTCAGTAAATGAGGAAAAACTTAGGCTTAATAACCTTTTTATGGGTTTTGCGCGCTACTTCCCTTGCTTTTGTCATCATGGGGTTAGAAAAACATTTCACCATCAAAATCATGCATTTTTCATCGATCATCTTACATATTTTATTGAAGAGAAACTAACTAACCTATGTCCTAACCTACTCATTTGCACCTTTAGCCCAGCTTAGACTATTGGGCTAAGAAAATACTCTACCCTGGGGTTATTTGACTAAGATTAGACTGTTTGGTCAAATTTATTCACTAGCTAACCTAATTTACTTGGCTAAGATTAAACAGTATAGCCAAGCTTATTAACTAATCTTGAATACTTAAATTTAAAAGAGTTGGCCATGTTTAAACTGTATGGATCAAGTCATTATCATTTCATGGGGCTTTATCCATTTTCTTTTATGCCCTCTTTTTATTTTTCTCATTTTTTTTATTTCTTTTTTCTTTCATTTCTTTTCTTTCTTTTTTCTTTTATTTTCTTTTCTTTTTTCTTTTCTTTTTCTTTTGTAGAATGCGGCAATATCTGCAAGTCAAAAACACTAAAAGAACAAAATTACAATCAGCAGTTGATCCTATAAATTATAGGGTTATAACATTGGTGATAGTGTTTCTACAGATACTTGGAAAAGAAAGGATTCAAGGAAAAGGAAAGAGAAAGACAAGAAGACAGCCACAGCGAGAAAGGAGAATCCTACTTGCAAGCATTACAAGAAGGTAGGCCATGATGAAGATCATTGTTGGATCTTACATCCTGAGTTGAAGCCAAAGAAGTATGCCAACCAAGGAAGAAAGAATACCACAGCTGGGACAGTTCAAGTGGATCTTGGATCAGACTCTGGTGATGAGACAAAGGTTGTAGCTATGGGAATCTGAGGTATAAATTATATTACAAGTACTATCTCTTCTAAATCAGTTGTTGTAAATCATGAGTGTAAAAGGAGTGAACTTTTCCACATAAGGGTCATAACAAATAATGTTAAAGTTGATACTCTTGTAGACAGTGGATCATAGACCAATCCAATCATTGAAGAGGTTGTAAATAACTTGGGACTTGAAACTAAGTCACATCCTAAACCATATCCATTGGGATGGATATGTGGTGATAATAATTTGCAAGTAAGCAAGCAATGTAAAATCAAGTTTGCAATCACTTCTAATTATGTTGATGTAGTAGAGCTTGATATAGTGCCACTGGACATATGTGGAATTTTTATGGGAGGCCCATACCTTTATGATAGAAAAGCTATATTCTACAGGGAGGAAAATAAATATTGTTTCAAGAAAGATGGGAAAGAGTACATTGTTCGTGCTCATCGCATGAAAACTGGCAGATCTTTTGCAGCTATAGGGCAGTTGAAAAGAATGGTAAATGCAAGAAAAAGTTTAACACTTATGTCTGTAACAAAACAGGAAGTTAGTGATGGTAAATATGAGATGATTTTATATGTTTCTAACAGTCATGAAGTGTCACCAAAGGTACATCATGAGGTTTAGCTGCATAATTTGATTATTGTTCATGTGCAGAAGGGGAAGCATGTTTTGTCATTTTCATTCGCATACTCAGTATTGTTGTTTAGTTTGTTGCTATTCAGTGGTGTATGGATGCAAAATGCGATAAAAAAATTAGATGATTGTGTGATAAATGAAATGATTACTTTGATAAACAATGTTATCTCAGTTTGTATGTTTGTTGTGATTAGTCAGGGGATCATTGTCCCAGCAGAGAGGATGGATGATACATGACAAGTGGGGAGGCAGTACCCTCACTTCTTACCTGAGTAAAAGCAGGCTTTTGGTGGTCCAAAATCTTCCAAAGTGGGGAGGAATGATCCAGGAGGCTCCCCAGGTCCAGAAAATGCTCAAAAAGGAAAGTTCTCTTAATTGAATGAAACCAATTCCATTACGATAGTCTCGTCACGCTGATTCTGGCCATATATTTACTTTCTCAAACGGGCTCCATATGCGAGATTTATCGCACTCTGATAAGATTCTCAAACAGCTAAAAAGTCAAAGGTCAACTGGAAAAAGTCAATGTTGACATCAGCATGACATCACCAAAGTTTTTTCATGATGCTCACGTGGTAGAGACAAGTGGTGACCTGTGACTGGGCAAATGTTGCAGACTTGGACCAATATAGTACCGACACGTAGCAAGTGGTTGGTCAAATGTGGTGGTGCCACGTGGCCCAGGCATGGGTAACCACGTGGCACCCAGTCATTTGTCATAGGTGGAGGAGCTAACACTTTGGGAAACGACCAAACACCAATGCGCCACAAGTGGTTCTTGTATATGAATTACATTTAAATTTATTTAAGGTGTAAAGTATTGATATAAGGGGCGGAAAAGGGCTAGGGCTAAGCCCCAGCCCATGGTTGTAGTACGGTGTGTAACCACAATTTAAAGGGGCACATACGCTCTTGTTTGAAACCACCAACGCGGAAGGGAGCCACGTACCACCATTCAAAGGGTCAATATTTTGGGCGCTCTCTTTGCATATGACTCGGGTTTAAATGTAAGCACGGGGAGTGGATAAGCCTTAGCCCATGGATCGTGGGTTGTTCCCCACAGGACCAGAACTTAATCTAAAAGGGACGTGTGAGGGGTATTCCTATTTTAGACCAGGTCACATGAAAACGTGCCATAAAACCAAGAGCTAGAGCAAGTATGGGTCAGTGCTTAGCCCTTTGGGCTAGCGCTTGGCCATATGAGATTGCATATGACAATTCTGAGGGGGCGCACGCCTATGATTTGGGGGCTTAAGTCCATATTTATGCCAAAAAGAGGATTTTTTACCCTGTTTATACAATTTTAATTGATTTTTTCTTGTAATAAGAGATTTTTGGGCCAGAATTGGTATTTTGAGGATATTTTGGCCATTTGGAGGGGGATTTGATCCTAGAAAGAGGTCAGATATTCAAGGGAAGTTAGGATTCTCTTGTTGAGCCTGAAAACTATATAAACCATGCTTTTTGAAGCTTGAGGGAGGCTTTTTGATGCAGGGTTTTGGAGGAGCAACTTGTAATTTTTGGCCTTTTCTCATGTTTTGAGAGACATTTTTGCCATGTTTTTTAGAGGAATTTGATGAAGCATGTATGAATCTGAGCAAGGAGGTCTTACACAACGGATATGAAGCATGTTATGTAACATCAAAGAGCCTATGTAAGAGAAATTTGAGCATTTAAAGAGAAATAAAGAGGTCCTCCACTTGGAAGCGGGCCCGGAGACGTAGCCAACGATCGGTGAACTCTGTTAACAAGTTCTTGTCTCTATTTCTCTTTCTGTTTTGTTGTTCTCTTCTCTTAATTTGCAGCATGGTTATTAATGGCTGATCTCTTTATTCACTTATAAGCATCAAGTAAAAGTCATAATTGATATTCCGCAACAATTAGTAAAGTTTATGTATTTCGCATTCTTATCGATCCAATGCATAAAGTACAATAAACTAAACTTGCAATTTATCAATAATACCTATCATTTTTTGGATCATCTACGGTCCAGATCGCATCACAACTTCATGTTTTGGACTTCAGAGGATTTTTCCCCTTCACTATGATTACAAACATTCGTCGAACTTGCGAAGACTGAAGGAGTCGAGGAGTTAACGCATGTGCTCCTTCTTCAAATCTAACGGTCGTGACAAAGCTTGGACCCTCCCAAACAAATCTTGTCTGTTCATCTTCAAAACAAAAGGATATTCCCTTTTGATACCTGAGTCTCGCTATTCTTCCTAAGTTTTGTTGGCTCTGAAAGGCTCAAGATCTTTGCGCTCTTTCTCTTGAACGTAATGCTTGGAACAATTCTTTCGCGCACCCCTTACGTTCATTCCTCAACTCTAGGACTTAAGAAGTTCTTGACCTTTGCCCGCCTCATAGAGACTCTGTGCATATCAGCACTACCTCTCCTGAGCTTAACATACTCCGTCCTCCCAGAGACTCTGGGCAATTGGGAGTGTCGACGTGCACCCATGAAAACTGTGGCCAAGGTCGACGAACTCATAGTCCACTTATTTTAACTTAAGCCACCATAGGGCTCAGGCATTTACGTATACAAAATATACAATTCCATACTTACTTAAATACAAAATTTAAGAAAGAATAAAGAGATACAATATAATCATTAAACATACATGCATATCCCTAAGTCATTCACAGGATATCCAACTTTATTACATAGTTACAACTCAATTACACAGGGTATGAGAATATTTATCTATTACAGGTTGCAGCCAACTAACTGACTGTGGGTGTGTGCCTTTCCACCCAACCATAGGTTCAGAGGCATTCATTCTTAGCACTCTGGCCACCCCCGTGCCAAGCCCATGATATCACTAGGTAATTTACGCCATCTCTCAGAGAGACTCTCTCTGCCATAGCGACCCTGCGAGGTTTATCAGATGCTTCCTCAGCATTAAGCTCGTGTTCTGGTTCTTCAGGTCGTGTTCTATTCACTCCCTTTTGGGTTCGCGCACCTCCTTCTAAGCTTACGCCATCGTCTGGTGTCTCCTCTCTCGCTATCTCTTCTGATCTTGATCCCCTTGAATATTTCGCCGTCCCACGCGCTCCTTCTGTTTCAGGGATCGCGTCAAACTCAGATCGAAGGTCAATGACAATCGACAATTCACATAAATTGCGGGGCCCCAACATGCGTGCTCTTTACCAGAGAGTTTGACCTCCGCAGTCTGGAAAGTGCTCACTCGATTCTAGTCTAACCGGGATCGTTGATCTTCCAGCCCATCGATATCAACCGAAAGGGTGAATTGTGGGCCATGAACTAGCTTGTCTGCTATTTTCACTTTCGCACTCTGTAGTGATTCCCCACCCTCGATCTTCGTTCATAGATCGACGATTCATAGCAATCGCAGGGTTCAACTTGACTATCATGCAATTTGACATCTCGGAGCCTCGAGCTCCAAGGTTCTTAGACACAAGTTACGTGGATCTTCATATAACTCTTGGGCTATGATCCCCGCTCTTAGTCAGGTTTTTGGTTAAGGGAATAGGCACTAGTTCAAAGTCTCCCAGACTACTAGTCTGGAGGGAACACCTTCCCAAATCGCATAGCTTTAATCTTTGAATAGAGGCAAAGTAACTTGTGAGGTTACCAAAACGGTAGCTATGCCCAGAGGCTTGCTTCGACTCCAGAACGGTGATGTCAATTCCTGGGGAAAGCGCCTTTGAGTGATTAAACTGGGGTGTATGGAAAATCAAACTAAAATATAGGTTCTTAAGGGAATGAACGCATACTCATAACTTAATCATTTAATACAGAGAAAGAACCCTTTATAGACACGTAAATACTCGCATGCATCCATTATTTACAATTCAAATCATAAGGCAAGAAAACACTTATCAGAACCATAGAGCGTGATGTGGTTGCTGAAAGGGGTGCTCGTTTCCACCCAACCATAGGCTCAGTCACTCCCAATGGATTTATCACTGGCCACCCCCGAGCTTAAGCCATGATGCTTTGAGATTCAATCTCTTACTTCCAGCTCAACGGAAGTTAGGGACGAAGGTTACTCTCCTTCTCCCAATACATAAATAGATAAGGACGAAAGTTACTCTCCTTCTCCTGGCTCAATCTCTATTTTCTGTAATCAAAACTCACAGTTCCTCTTTCAATCCTTCCTCGGACCTGAGATTTTCCGCTCTCGTCTCTACATTTTTCTGCAGGTCTTCCTCTACCCACCACACTTCCTTTCTTGCCTTCCTCAACAAGATTGTGTGTGGATCAAATTCCTAGTCTGTGGTCAGGTCTGGAAGCCTTACGTATGGGCGGTCTGCATCATCCCCTCATTAACTCTTGAGGAGGTCTTCCCACATACCAGCCTGACTGCAATTCATTCCTAGGTCATAGGGTTGTTCTCATCTGAGCAATTAACTCCAACATGGTACTGGTTTGGTGGAGGTTAACGCAACCATTTCGGGTCCCCTCCACCACCTTCCATAGAATTTGTGGTTTTCTATTAGCACATCCCCTCTTGCAGCAATCATGCAACACGTAACCATTTTCTATTAAAATAACAGAATTTACATTCATCGACCTTTTATACAAAGGTTCATTGAATCAAACATTCACACTTTTAGGTTTTCCATAGTTCCTTGGCCAATATAGTTATATTTACAGCCTGGAGAAAACAGGGTGTTACAGATTAGATAATATAGATTCCATTAAAAAGGAAGAAAATGAGACGATGTATGAGTTCAACAAATGCCTCAATGATTTGATCCATGATCTCCCAAATGCCATAAGACTTCCAAACGATGTTATCCTCATCTACTATATGGGAGCTTTCAGTAATGAAATATATTATCAACTCAAAGACAAAGAGCCATCTTTCCTTAAGGAGGCTCAAGCCCAAACCCGTAAAATTGAATCAAACATGCAAGCTTCAGGAAGATCTGATCTACCAGACTTTACCATGGGCAATTTTTCAAAGACAAATAAACTAGAAAATAAAGTAGTCTGCACAGAAAGTAACAAACCTCTATTGTCCCCTTGGAGGAATTAACAAAAATGATCAATATTATGGAATACAACCGCGCCAACCAACTAAGCATCATTGAAAATCACTTGATTCAAGAAGAGAAATAAAATAAAAATACTTTTCAACCTTGGACAAGTGACATATGAAATAAGAATGATCTTTATCAAGATCAATGGTTTCCAAGTCAGATGGAAGTTACTAGTATGGACGAGCACAACAATCCTCCTTGTCATACAATATGTGAATATTTCCATGAAGAGCCCACTTGTTCTAGTTTCAAGAAAATGAATAAGGAAGAATTCCCAGAAGCAGATAGTGCAGTAGGGTCTGACTTCTTAGCACTCATTAATGGAGATGCTTCAACGATTTTAGTATCAACTTTTTAGCCTTCAAATGAATTAATAGATAATCATGATAAAGTGAGAGAAAATTGCAGTCTATCAATTCCATATCACTTCAAACAGTGGCATGCCTCCAACAACAATAGTCAGGTTCTAGAAATTATAAAACTTTTACAAGATTTTACAAATGGTTGGAATAAAGAAGGACATTTTTGTTCGAGATGATTTGACCCCAAGAAAAGCCCCAAATTGATCAAAGTTGGAAAAGGGTCTTCAATAAGTCATCCCGACCAGCGTCTCTTCTGGAAGATTTGATCTTAATTTGTCCATGGCATGGCTAACCCAAGTACATACTACCTCAGCCAGATGGACAGTTTCTCAAAGGAAACATCTGATGCTCATGGGGAATCCTTTGTAACATATCCCTCTAACCCTTATCCTTTGCACTTTACTTTCATATCTTTACTTATTCTTTGTATATATTTATATTATTTCTGCAACTTGTATTTATTATTGGTTTTCATATACATGTGTTGTTGATGTTGTTTTTGGCGAGATGTCTGTGACGCATGTTATTGATTTTGGATTCCCGCATGCTCTTCTTTACTAAAATATCAAGAACACATCCCCATATGGAGCCAATTTTATAGACCAAGTTGCACTAGGATGGACTTGTAGTTGAGCTGCCAAAGATTGAGCAAACAGTTGCTCAAAATTCAGAGTTCAGAAGTCCAGCCAACCAAATTGACCACCTTTTTTCGCACTTTCGTCCCCTGTGGGGAATTATAATAAGATGAAATTGGCATGATGATTTTGTAAAAGTCTTAGCTTCCCAAGAATTAATCATGATTACATACTCTAGAGTGTTGTTTTTTACTTGTTAATTATTTCTTGCCTGAAATTCATTTTAGGTCGAGTTATAATTTCTAATTTTTTTCACTCAATACCTCCAATGCTGGAGTGTGTATTGATGGTTAGGCCTTATCTTGGAAAATATAAGTCTAGTGTATAAACTTTATATTACCATGTTCAGTCATCAATATTGAGTCATATGGAAATTGCGTTAAGTCCCCCTTAGGTTTTTTAATGTTTTGAGTCAATAAAAAATTTCTTGTAAATTAATTGTAATTGTTGAATAAGTTAAAAAAGTAGTACTAGGAGGTATTATATGCCTTGTGGGTATTTATTTTCACATCCATAATACCCACTTTACCTAAGTACTACCTTTTCGAGGGTAAATATTGATTTTTACTCAAGAAAAAGTGATTTTCTCTTGAAAAAGGTAAATAAAAGACAGAAATCAGCAAATGTTATTTTTGTGGAAACATGTTGAGACATGTTTCCAGCTAACTCTCTCTCTCTCTCTCTCTCTCTCTCTCTCTCTCTCTCTCTCTCTCTCTCTCTCACAGTTCATTATGACTTAGTGGCACTTAAAGGTGAGTTAGTAAGAGTTGTGAGTAGAGTTATCTCTACTTGGTGGATATCCCAAGAGAGGATGTGCCCAAGCTTGGAGAGGTGGCTCATTTAGAGAACTGGTGAAGATCCCAAGAAAGTTCACCACCTTCCCTTGGAAAGGTGGCACCTCCTCATCCTCTCTCTCTTTGAATTATGGTTAATTAACTCTTGTGGCATTAGAGGTGGATCAAATATGTGCATCCATTTGTCCATTGCACTTTGGGATCGGCACACCCTCTCTTTGGGAATGTCACCCGGTTTGTTATTTATACAAGCTATTCTCTCCATTGTTAACTAATGGGAGTTGGACTATGTTTGTGTATGATTTATTGTAATACTTTTATGCTATTGGAATAAAGAGGAAGACTTTGGAGATCTAAACTATGGTGGCTTGGCTCATGTGTGGATGAATGTCATGTATCTTACGAGGTGATCTTGTTTAATTCTTGCTTATATACATTGTTGATATTGGCCAATTGTAAGGATATTGTTATAAATTTGGGTAGGATTACTAAGCTTGATTTCATTCTTAATCATGTTTTTTTATCTACATTAAAGGTTTAATGTGCATGCTTTGTTTTTGTTTAAACTAACATGCCATTTGAAGTTCTTGTGTGGGTGACACCAAAACTTTAACAATTATTTGCAAGTTTTGTGAAGTATACAGGATCCTTTCAACTTGGATAAGTGGATGAGCTTGTTGGCATCTACCACTCTTCCAATATCTTGAGGACATTCTTCCCTCTCCTTTCCATCAAAGGACCCCATTTCCCAAATAATTCCAAGCTCAAGATTCTCTCTCTCTCCTTCATAAAAATCTTATATTATTTTGGTTACTTTATTTGCATGCTTTAGTTAGATTCTAATTTAAATTTAACAGTTTAGATTTAGTCACTTTATTTATGCATGCATGCTACATTTATATCTAGATATAAGTTTTAGATCTAAAAGTAGAAGTCATTTTTTGCAAGTATTTTCATCTAAATTTTAAAAGGCATAAAAGTGAATAGTTTAAAAGGTTATTTCATTTGTTTGTTGTTTTGGGACAGAAAACAAAATTCACTAAAAGAGCTCTCTTTTAGTTTAGTTTTATTGTTGAAAATCATCGAAAAACTTCATTTTTGTACTTTGAAATTTTCTACATGTTTGGGATTTAAAGTTTATGATCCAAAGGCACTTCTAAAGTATCTTTTGGGTGCGTATGATCTCTTTACTTGATTTTTTTTGCAGGTTTCTAAATAAACAAGGGGAGACTATGTCAGATTTTGGCGGAATCAGAGTATCTAGGACCTCCGGAAGCACCCCTTTGAAGACTAAACAATTTGAAACCTTGTAATACTTGTAGATCCTCATTTATAAAGGATCATAAGCTCATCCAAAAAAGAAATAATTCTAATCCTCATAATTAAATAAGTGGACCACATAGTCCCCGCTTTTGTTTTGCCCCTATGGGGAATTGGTGTTGTGGTTTGATCATTTTCATGGTTTTCTTTTGTTCAAGTTTTGCAATTTCACATCTAAAGATAAACTAAAAGTAACCTCAAAATCTATCATAAGCACCACAATCTTTTAGTTTAGTTTTACTTTTTGCAAAGTAATGACTAGTTGCTAGATTAGTTTCAATTTCAGTCTTTCATTTTCACAATTTTCATTTTTTTGCAAATAAACCAATCACCTTAGCTCCCCTAGGTAATATTTGTGCAGAAAAGGGGATCGATGATGTATATTTAGTAATTAGACAATCATTTTATTTTATTGCAATTTCAAAGTTGGAAAATAAACCCATCCCCTCAACTCCCTTGTGTATGCTTTGAACCCTTGCGAGCCTACCTTGATCTAGGGAACTCATCATAACCAGGGTTGGTTAGTGTGTATATAGTTTAATTAGGGAAACCTCTTAAGTCACTACTACTTTAATTGGGAACCACATAGAGATCGTGTGTGAAGTCAGATGGGAACTTTGAGATATAGGTTCTCCTCGTGTTGGACATCTGACATCTCTATTGAACTTGTTGGTGAAATCATTTGGGCTTCAACAAGTTCTCAAAAAATTCCAATTGGAGGAAATAGCCTATTAGAGGACAAATTTAGAATAGCTTCATTTCAATAACACTTTGCACACATTGCACATATCACTTTCATAACAAAATTAAAAATCTTAATAATCTTACAAGCAACACTTGCAATTCTCCATTTCAACAGCAATT
>JASDQU010100178.1:67200-94159 GCA_032191745.1 Picea mariana
GGGAATTAAAGGTGAGTTATTAAGAGTTGTGAGTAGAGTTCTCTCTACTTGGTGGAAATCCCAAGAGAGGATGCGCCCAAGCTTGGAGAGGTGGCTCATTCAGAGAAGTGGTGAAGATCCCAAGAGAGGTCGCCACCTTCCCTTGGAAAGGTGGCACGTCGTCATCCTCTCTCTCTTTGACTTATGGTGAGTTAACTCTTGTGGCATTATAGGTGGATCAAATATGTGCATTCATTTGTCCATTGCACTTTGGGATTGGCGCACCCTCTCTTTGGGAATGTCACCCGGTTTGCTATTTATACAAGCTATTCTCTCCATTGTTAACTAATGGGAGTTGGACTATGCTTGTGTATGATCTATTGTAATAATTTTATGTTATTGGAATAAATATGAATACTTTGGAGATCTAAACTATGGTGGCTTGGATCATGTGTGGATGAATGTCATGTATCTTATGAGGTGATCTTGTTCAATTCTTGTTTATATACATTGTTGATATTGGCTAGTTGTAAGGGTATTGTTATTCATTTGGGTAGGATTACTAAGCTTGATTTCATTCTTAATCATGTTTTTTATCTAAATTAGAGGTTTAATGTGCATGCTTTGTTTTTGTTTAAACTAACATGCCATTTGAAGTTCTTCTGTAGGTGACACCAAAAATTTAACAATTATTTGCAAGTTTTGTGAAGGATACATTATCCTTTCAACTTGGATAAGTGGATGAGATTGTTGGCATCTACCACTCTTCCAATATCTTGAGGACATTCTTCCCTCTTCTTTCCATCAAATGACCCCATTTCCCAAATAATTCCAAGCTCAAGATTCTCTCTCTCTCCTTCATAAAAATCTTATATTATTTTGCTTACTTTATTTGCATGCTTTAGTTAGATTCTAATTTAAATTGAAAAGTTTAGATTTAGTCACTTTATTTATGCATGCATGCTACATTTATATCTAGATATAAGTTTTACTTTCATATCTAAAGCTAGATGTAAAAGTAGAAGTCACTTTTTGCAAGTATTTTCATCTAAATTTTAAAAGGCATAAAAGTGAATAGTTTAAAAGGATATTTCATTGCAAAATATTGTTACTTAGTGTCATTTGTTTGTTTTTTTGGGACAGAAAACAAAATTCACTAAAAGAGCTCTCTTTTAGTTTAGTTTTATTGTTGAAAATCATCAAAAAACTTCATTTTTGTACTTTGAAATTTTCTACAAGTTTTGGATTTAAAGTTTATGATCCAAAGGCACTTCTAAAGTGTCTTTTGGGTGCATATGATCTATATTACTTGATTTTTTTTGTAGGTTTCTAAATAAACAAGGGGAGACTATGTTGGATTTTGGCGGAATCAGAGTATCTAGGACCTCCAGAAGCACCCCTTTAAAGACTAAACAATTTGAAACCTTGTAATACGTGTAGACCCTCATTTATAAAGGATCAAAAGCTCATCCAAAAAAAGAAATAATTCTAATCCTCATAATAAAATAAGTGGGCCACATAGTCCCCACTTTTCTTTTTCCCCTATGGGGGATTGGTGTTGTGGTTTGATTATTTTCATGGTTTTCTTTTGTTCAAGTTTTGCAATTTAACATCTAAAGATAAACTAAAAGTAACCTCAAAATCTATCATAAGCACCACAATCTTTTAGTTTAGTTTTACTTTTTTCAAAGTAGTGACTAGTTGCTAGATTGGTTTCAATTTCAGTCTTTCAATTTCACAATTTTCATTTTTTTGCAAATAAGCCAATCACCTTAGCTCCCCTAGGTAATATTTATACAGAAAAGGGGCTCGATGGTGTAGATTTAGTAATTAGACAATCATTTTATTTTATTGCAATTTCAAAGTTGGAAAATAAACCCATCCCCTCAACTCCCTTGTGTATGCTTTGAACCCTTGCGAGCCTAGCTCGATCTAGGGAACTCATCATAAACGGGGTTGGTCAGTGTGTATATAGTTTAATAAGGGAAACCTCTTAAGTCACTACTACTTTAATTGGGAACCACATAGAGATCGTGTGTGAAGTCAGATGGGAACTTTGAGATATAGGTTCTCCCCATGTTGGACATCCACCATCTCTATTGAACTTGTTGGTGAAGTCATTTGGGCTTCAACATGTTCTCAGTAAATTCCAATTGGAGGAAATAGCCTATTAGAGGAAAAATTTAGAATAGCTTCATTTCAGTAACACTTTGCAAACATTGCACAGATCACTTTCATAACAAAATTAAAAAACTTAATAATCTTACAAGCAACACTTGTCATTCTCCAATTCAGCAGCAATTCATTTAACATATATTTGGCACTGGTCTATTTTCAATCCATTTTACTTCAATTTTTTATAAAGTTAAATGTTTACATTTATATTGAAATATCATATTGCTTATCTTTCCTTTAAAAGAACTTGTATCTACTCTTGATATATATCTTTTCATGCAAGTACTTTACATGTGTTGAATATCTTTTATATAATCAATTCCTTGTGTTATCATATATGTTTCTAGTGTAGATATTGTATCTTGTGGTTGCTTCATAATAAATTCCTATATTTATTTTTAATATTAGACTTAGTGTCAAGCTTTAGATTTTTCTTTAGGGACAAACCCCCTTGGCTTCGCTAGGAGTTGGCCTAGATGGAGGAGTCAAGGATCAGGTGACGACACCTTGACTCAATACTTTCCCCCAAGGACACACCGAGTGGATTGAAATTTTTTTCACATTAACTCAAGGTGTGTATAAAGGAGGAAGCACCTCCTCATCCAATAGAGGTAACTCTGCCAAAGTAGTGACTTGTTGTCCCAATGCCATTTTTAGGCACAAAAAGTGAAACACATTGTGTATTTTACTTCACTCCAACAACTCCAGTTCATAAGACACCTCACCAATCCTATGAATCACCCTATAGGGGCCATAAAAACATGGCTTAAGATTTTGTGCACCACTTTTCTTCAGTGAAGACTGCATGTATGGTTGTAGCCTCAAATATACCAAGTCTCTTGTTATCACACAAACTGTAGGTTGGGAAAAGCCCGACCTAATCCAAAATATGGCGACAACAGTGGGATTTTACCCACTGTCACCTCAGATAAAACCTCCCCTCACTTTAGTGAAGGAAGAATCCAACACAAGGGGGGAGTCTCAGGTGACCCTAGGGGGAAATGAGATGAAAAGTAAGGTGATGGAAATGATTCCCCTATAGGTCAATATACTAAGTGGAATGTATCTTGGAAATGAGTCTCAAAAGTGGTTATTAGTTTCCAAGAAACTTGAGTACATGGAGAAGATGATTGTACATGGATGAGACACAAGAAAAGACGATTATGCAAGCTTAAGGTTAAGTGGATAAGCAAGTTAATATTGTTGTCCCTATTTTTAGTATTCAACGTAGATATATATATATATATATAAGCAAGTAAATGATTATTAAATTTGTTAAAAATATTCTAAAATTCAATTAAACGATGCAAGAGATAAGCTAGCAATCACTAGTGTAACTCAAGTATGAAAGCATAAGACTTTGGCAAAAAACTATGGTTGTTATAAACAAGTATTTTAGAGATATTTTATCATCCTTATGGCTGTAGAAAACTATTTCTACAATAGAAAATTTCAACCCACAAAACAAGCAAGTAAACCACCCAAAAAGTGCGTTGAGGCTAGTAGATTATAGGGGAATTTTATTAGCAACTTTTGACGGTTGAAAAGTGATTTATAATCAAAGTAGAGCATAATTTGTTGCAACCCTAATGGATGTAGATTTTCTTGAGTTATATCTCTAAGAAGAATAATAAAAACAAGACGCCCTAGAGGCTTTAGCAACCTCAAAGCATCAAGAAAAAATTCCAACTTGAACAACATTAATATCTCTCTAAATCATGTTTACCAATGCAAACAATTTATTTATCCAATGAAAAATTCATATTAGTGCCTTCAAAATTTGAGTGAACATAGTCTTGAAAACATGAGTTAGACATTTTGGCCTCAAGAGAAAAAGGTTGGGATTGAAATGGGCTAGCATAGATCCTCCAAGGTGTCTATCAGGCCTCAAAAGGCTACCATCATCGCCCAGTGTGTGGGCCATGGTATCCATCATGTGGGATCCATGCCCCAAGGAAGCCCAATCTAGGCTTGTTCTTCCAAAATTGTCCACCAACTAGGTCTTGTAAAGAAAAGGAATACTCCCTCCAAGGATATCAAATCAAATTCATCATGATAAGTAAATCAAGTCAATAAAAGAGTCATATAAGCATGTACATCAAAATCCACCTCATCAAAATAAACAAGTGCTCAAAGACCCTATGCAATTTTCCAAGTTTAGGTATGGGAAGGTTGACAAAGCGACCTATTGGGTGAATTGTACCTCAAGTTTAAAAGTGTTTCCCAAGTGGACCCCTCTCTAGGTCATGTAGACGAAGTGACATGGATGGGGGTGAATTTTGGGCATGGAGTTCATGACATACAAGGGATCGAGATCTCTGGGAAAGCATCTAGAAGGTCTATGATTGGATTTTATATTTTTCCAGCTACAAACCTCTCAACCTTCAACCCCTTCTTCCCATGAAATANGTGGAGTTCATGACATACAAGGGATCGAGATCTCTGGGAAAGCATCTAGAAGGTCTATGATTGGATTTTATATTTTTCCAGCTACAAACCTCTCAACCTTCAACCCCTTCTTCCCATGAAATAAGGGACAATCCCTTCTTGCGTCAATACACCCAAAAATACCAAAAGATAAGGAGATGAGGGGATGAAGTGTGGAAAGTGGCAAGTATGGTCAGGAATGGTAAGATGACCTATCAACGAGACATCCTAGTACAAAACATATCCCTAAGGATAACCACTTACTAGGGTGGAATGTCAACCGTCAAGGTGAAACAAGGCAAAGAGCATAATTTCCAAGCAGATGTTACATAATTAAAAGAAGTTTAAAATGCAATGAAATCAAATGCCTCAAATATTGAAATGACACTCACCATAATACCTGGCTTGTACCTCATGGAGCAAGACCCAATGTCTTCTAAAAGCTAGCTGATGTGGTGGACACCCTCATGAGAAATCTTAGATCCATGGTGGTGAATTGAGCCTCTATCTTTGCAAGTGGACATTGTTGGTCAAGTTGTCTCTAGGTACTCCATGTTTACAACTTGAGTGCCTCAAGACATCATCTCCTTAGTTATCCCTAGGAATTGGGGATAACATATGGCTCCTACTTGGGGACATGTACTTACCATAGAGTGCATGAGAACTGCATCATTTCCTGGTGGACATGTGCATACACTAAAACATAAAACTGTAAAATATATGGTGGTTCTATCACCCTTCATCCACATATATCAAATCTCAAAATAAAAATACAACTAGAAAAGAAATTTTAGCATTTTTTCAAAAAAACATTAAACTAAACATGTAATATGATGAAAGCAATATGCAAGTAGAGAAAAATTAAATATGAAATGCAACTAAACTACCATGAGCAATCAAAATGAAAATGCAAGGAAAGAAAGATGACCTTCCTACTTACTTGGGGAACGGGCCCTGAAGAAGTAAAGTGCCCTGAATGTAGGTTCAGAGGAGAGACCCATCTATTGGTAATGGAATATTTCTCCCATCAAGAGTTGTCAAATAGCATTTCTATTTTTTGGACTTCTTCTTCACGATGTAGGGGGCAGGCCAATAAATGTTATCCTTATGATCGTATTTAGGATTTCCCTTCCTTTTGTCCCACATGAATGCAAGACTTCCTTCATTGTATTTGATGTAGGGTATATCTTCCATGAAAGGATAGGAAGGAGGCTATGTATTAACTGCATCTTCAATTTTTTTCTCGCGTTCTTTGTTCTCTTTATCTTCCTTCTTCAATATCTTGATGGACCCTGGCTCTTTTCCCTGGAACTTTACAATATTCTCCTTGTACTCATTTTTCCTTGGGAGTAGTGTATCTATGCAATCTTCCTACACAAAAGGCATATCCCAAGGATCATACTCAATAATATGACGAGGTACATCAAAGTCGCACTCACTCATGTAATCAATATTGTTGGGGTCCATCACATGCTTGTCATCTCTCTCTCGACTATATAGGATCTCAAAGGTGCCATAACCCATTGGAATATGTGCATGGGTGAAATCCATACTGAGAAAACCCCCAAGAGCAGCAGAACAACTTCTTGATAGAAAAATACCCCAAGCATCTGGAACATCAATCACAACTATGTTCATAATGAGGATGATATGTGGGAAGTCAATCAAGTAAACTTCAACATCTTCACAAAGCCCGTAAACTTTGACCTTCTTGGAATAAATACCACAAACATTTTTGTAAGTTCAAGTTATCTTCAAACCAAGTTGTTCTATTACTTTCAAGGACATTACATTTGTCGAGTCTCCGGAGTCCAACATACAATTATTCAAACAGAGGCCATTCATTCCCAAAGAAAGGTAAAACATACGGTTTTTATCCTTCTATCGACAAAGATATGTGGTGCTCAATATGATCGAAGGATATTCCTCCTCGGTTGGTATGTTTAATAACTTCAAGACATCCCTCTTCATAGAAGGGTCTTGCACATTTATGTCACAAGGACCGTCATATTCAACTTTCCAAACATGGCTGCAATTTCTATGTTCAATTGAATCTCTTTTTTCTATTAGAGTTGGATTTGGAAGAAAATCATGTACTGGAGGTGGAAGTGATGGGACCACCTTCATTGTATATGGAGGGGAAAATGTTTCTTATGGCTGAAGTAGAGTCGAGGGTTGTGATAGAGGAGCTGAAGCCTTATTTCTTCGAGTGTATGTCAAAAATTCCCTCTTCCTCAATTATTTCTATGATCATCTTTTAACTGGTTTAACACCCAGAGTCTTCCCTCTCTTGCTCCTTTTTCTTTTGGCTTCATCAATCTATTCATGTGTGACATCTTCCTCTTGGAAGTTACAAATCATTTCCATGAAGTTCATACTATCAGGAGATTATTCATATCATCGGGGACATTCATCCTCACAGGGACGTTCTTGGCATGGAGAACACCATGGTGCCTCTTATGTGTTTCCCATTCCAATTGGGTTCAACATTTCGAGAGATTTTGCTTCTTGTTGAGGTTGTGCCTTCCATTCAGGGATGATTTTAGGGGCTAAATTTAGCTCATGGGCTAATTTTCCATGGTTTTTCCCAAAAAAAGATTTGCTATTCTAAAAATGATTCGCCCAAATTCTATAGGATAAAATTATTTTATCTTAAAAATCACCAAAATTGTATACAAACTATATAAAATCCTTAGAAATTTGAATATTTTTATAAAAATATCTTCGAACATTTTATAGTTGGCATATGAAGGATTAGTAAGATTCGCCAAGGTTTCTACATTTTAAAATAAATTTCCATCCTTAAAATCATCCCTTCTTCCATCCCGTGGCATCTCTCTGCTATCTGACAAACTGAGGTCTGGGGGAAGATTGATTTCTTTCCACTGTGGTCAGAAAACCCATGATCTGATTTTGAACCTAGAAAAATTGAGTACTCACCTGGTCTATCTTCTGACTCAAGAGAGCAATTGGGTTTGGAGCACTTCTACTTGAATATTTAGTCTTTGCCTATGACTTGGCGTGAGGATACTGAAATGGGTCAACCTTCGATTCAAGAATTTTTTCTTCAATATCTGCGTTGTACTCTTTGTCTTGAGCCAAGGTGGTGGGCTTCTTGTCCTTCAGGATGAAATGAAAGTTCCAATTAAAAGAATTCATGTAAAGGATACGAACGGTTGCATCTGTAGGACTTAGATCTAACAAAATTTGACTGTATAACCGGTCAAACATGTTGTCAAATTCACTCATTGTCTCATTCTCATTTTTCTTTATCTGATTGAACTAAGCTACAAGCATTATGTTGTCTTTCTTCGTTTTCCATCTATTTTTTAATAGCTTGGAAAAGTATTCATAAGATGTTATGTTATTATCAGGAAGTCCTCTGAACCATCTCTAAGAATCTCCAGTCAATGATGAAGCTAGCATCTTCATTGCTACATCCTCATGTTCCACTTCTATATTTTCCATGTCTCGACCCATGGCATAGAGATGATCGTCAACAGTAATTACATTACTTCCTGGAAACTTTGGAAACCATTTGTGATATTCCTTTGGCATGGTATTGGGATATATGGGGATGGTGGCCATGTTCAGGGGCTTATAAAGGTCCTTTTCCCAAGGGTGAGCCATTGTTGTAAGGGGAAGGGTACCTTGGAAAATGGTTTTGACAATGGGAGACTTGACATGAGGCCTTTTTCAGTAAACCTTAGAAGGATTGAATCTCCAAGGGGGAAAAGTCTTGAGGGAGGATGGATTTTGGGAAGGTGGATTCGCCATATGAGCTTCAAAAAGTGATCATCAAGGGTGGAAGGGGAACATCCTTCAAGTGGAGTCTCTAGGAAATCTAGGAGTAAAGGATTTGGGAAGGAAGATTGCCCAGGATGAGTTGATGAAGCTGTGGGTTTCCCCACCATCAATAAGTACTGTGACCCACTAACCATGTACTACACCATAGATCTTGAAGGTGTGAAATCTGGGGAAACTCGATATAGTGGCGATAGCTCCACTCTTGACCTCCTCATGTGGATGCTCCTCAGTTGATTTTTCCTACTCACTTTCCTATACCTGATTTGATTCTTCCTCCTCCTCACTATCTGAGAGAACCTCTATATAATGTGTTTTTCCCATGCCCATACACATGTGCCAAGGTTTCCAAGGGTAGTTGTAGTTGAAGTAGAGCTTCTTTCTTCTCAACTCATTATGAGTTGCCTCATCCAACTTCTTCTTACTTGTTACTTCTTTCTAAAAAGGCTTCTTATCTTTATGTTTCTAAGGAATGAAAGGTTTGGATAAATTTTTTTGTCTTCGGGGCTGCATCCTCCGTGTCTTGTGTCCTGATAATGGCATCCTGAAGAGTCTTGGGCTTGAAGGATTTTACCCAACCACACAATGGATGAGATAAACCCTCTATGAATAACATCACCAATCTCTACTCATATATATCTATCATGATGATTGCAAGTCTATGAAACTCTATGATCTAAGAATCTGGTGTCCCAACCTGTTTGAGTTGTGCCAACTCCCTGAAATGTATCTCTGGATCCTTTTTGTTGAACCTCTCCGTCAAATTTTGTGTGAAGTCTAGATAAGAGGTGATATTGGCATGTCCCAGAGTGACCAATCCATGGTACCACCACTCATGGGTCTCTCCTTCCAAATGCAAAGTAGCAAATTTAATCGCTTCTACCTCTGACATGATGTTAAGCTAGAAGTAAGTGTCCAACTTTTGAACCCATGTTCTAGTTGTGCATTTGCTTGAACCATCAAAGGGGGGAATGGTGAGCTTCCCAATATTCCTCATGAGACCAATGTTTTGTTTACCCCGGTTAACCTCCCTTGGCCTGTTCCTATACTTGATATTTCAATAGTCCTGTAGTGACATGGTCTACTGAAATTCCTCACCAAAATCCTAGTACTCCCTCCAATAATAATCAAAGATCTCACCTTGAACTTGTTTCCCTTGGCTCCTGAATCCCTACTTGTTGTTTCCCCACGAAATGAGGCATAAGAGACATGGGAATTATTCTACCTATGGTTCTAGTGCTAACCTATGTAGGAATATGATTGTTGTTTCCCTCTGCATGGTTTCCATTGTTCCCATTGGAACCCCCTACACCATTGTTTCCCCTATGGTGTCCATTAGTGCCTCCATTACCATTTTTACCCCCATGGTTTTGGTTTGTTTGGATTTTAGCAATCAACTATATCAAGAGTTGTGCTAATTGTTGTTGGCTAAACCCTCTAGGATTTGCAAATCCATATCCTCATTGTTATCCCCGATATCTTCCCCTTGTTCTACCTCTGGTTGGTTTTCTTCAACTTCCTTTTATTTGTTAAATATATTCTCTGCCCCTCGTTGTCTCCTACTTTTGTAGGTGATATACCCCTTGTCTCCTTGCCTCGTGAATTAAATAAACCCATCAATATGGTAGGTACGAGGCTCTGATACCATTGTAATGTCCTAGGCACTTCCAGTATACTTTTCTCTCACTATTGTAGCAAAATGGAAATGTTTCTGAGTCTTGACTTTCTTCAAACACTTAGGTTGTAGGTTTCTTTTCACTGTCCAAACCCCCACTATATTTTTGTTCATTTAAAATTGGTTTTCTAAAGTATTATATGAAGTTTACATATGATTTAATTGTGCCAAATATTCTTTTTATTACAGCATAGATGCATAACAACAAGTATAGAAAACATCCATAACTCACAACTGATAAAAAGGGATAAAACACAACAAAGGTGTATTTATTTATTTACCAACTTATACTGAGCAATAACAATAATAAAAATTCACAGTATGCTTGATATATTCAGTTCATAATTCTTTATATGCTGGTAGGGTAGTGATGCTATGAAGTTTTCCCTTTAGTGGAACTTTTGTTGCACAAGTATTGTTGAACCGGAGAGGTGAATTCATCCCCTTTTCCACTGAGCTCGATGTGATATAAATAACTCAGTCCAGCAAATAGATATGGTCTTCCTTGAAAGATAACTTAGGTCCACTATCAAACTCCACTTTTGAGATAATAAACTCAGCCTCCTGGTCACTGTAATGTGCCTATATCACTTGGACGTATTCAATATGAAGAACCCACGATTTCTTTAGAGAAATCGGCCTCCCAAAACTAGAACTCGCCCCAAAAATAGAAACTCAATCCAAATAAGTGAGTTTCAACCCTCATCTAGCAATAACTCAACCCACAAAGGATTTCTTTGTCTCACACCCAAAATATGTCTCCAACTACAAAGTAGGCCACCCAAATTTGAGATATTAGACCCCCCCCCACAAGCTTAACTCGGCTCCCACATCCAGAAAATATGACTGACATCTTAGCTTGACCTTCCCACGGTCCAACCCAGCCTCTTGAGTGAGATTTGACCCACTCACAAATAAATCCTCGCCGCCAACAAGAAAAACTTCAACAACAAGAAAGATCGCAGCCACCAACAAAGAAATATCGATTGTAATGAAATGAACTCTGTCACCAATGAAGTACAAATAGAAGATCTGAGTGATCCTCTCTCAATGACTAGCTAGGATGGTTAGTCTCACCACTGAAACTAATCTCCAAATATCTCTATATTTTACGTCCCAAAGAGCCAAAGCCACAATAGCTCTCTCAATTCGTTTTTTATAAAATACCAGTGAATAATGAGAGAGGGCACTCATCTTTCCGTTTTTAGACTTTCGTTGACCCTTTTTCGCCATTTTTACCCTTTTAATAAGTTAAGTGAATTTTCATTATCTCAATAGTCACTTAGGTGCCTTTTTATTAATTACTCAATGTCACTTTAAAAAAAAATACTTTTCCACCTTGTGACATTAAATAATTAATTAATTCCCTTTTTCCCCACTGACTATAGCCTATAGGAATCACTTAGGATATTATGTCAATCTCTCGGAGAGCTCATTTGGAAAGGGACATTACAAATAGAGGGAAATCACCCTGTTGAACCGGCAGAATGAACCCACCATGTTGTCATAAAGGGTAGTCTTCCTACTAAAGCAACAGAGGAGAATCTCCATGTTGAACCAACAGAAGCCAGTCACCTTGTTGAGCCAGCAAAGAACACCCATCCCACTACCACACAATCCAATTTCCCTATTATTACACAAGAACTAGTAAATTCCCATTACCCTACTGTCACAAAAGAACCAACAAAAGCACATTTCCATGTTGTCACACAAGAACCAGCAGAGGCCAATTACCCTGCTTTCACACAAGAACCAATAGAGGAAAATCACTCTATTGATACACCAAAACCTGCAAAGGAAGCATAAGACAGAGAAACAATGCAAGCACAAGAAAAGGACCATGTTTTTACACAAAAACCAACAGAGGAAATTTTAGGAGAAGGCCTTGTTGCAATCCTGTAGGACTACCAAGAAGAAAAGGACTCAGTTGTTACACAAGAACCAACATGGGAAACTTCTGGTGAAGGCCTTGTTGAAATTTTGGAGGGCTATCAAGATGAGGAATAAACTATTACTCTTGAAGAATGGCACACAAATGATGACATCAGCCACCTCCAAGGGAGTCTCACTCTCTCAAACTCAAAGTGGTTGTTTGGTTGCATGAGGACATGCAACAATTTCAACTGGGGGGAGATGACAAGTGCTCAAATTAACATCTTTATAGCACCCATCCAATAATTTTTTCAAATCTTTTTCCCATTTCCATTTCCATATTAATACACTTTCCATCCATAATGATACATTTTTGGTTAAGGAACAAAGTTTCACAAGTACCTTCCCTACATGAGAGATGCAATTCATGTTCAAGTGTAAATGTTGCAACTCTGGTTGTTGCCGCAACTCCTAGTGCTACAACTTTGGTCGTCATTGTAACTCTTGCTGCTACAACTCTTAGTGTCACAAATCTCACTACAAACTATTGTTGCAACTCCGTAACAGCTCACTAGTCAACCGCATAGTTGTCACCATGGATCGACCAGTTAGCCAACAACCGCTCAATAACATGACAAGTGAAATTGGGCACCAAAATGGAATGGACAACTCATCCACCACTTATCATGGCTTATTTATTTAGCACACACCTGATTGTTGCCCTCTTTTGGAAAATACGATGTAACAAGATGAGACAACCTGATTCTCATGGTTGTCCATTGATTTTCTTAGCTCATTTAGCAAGAAGTCATTTTGTATAAATATGATCATTCTCTTTGAGTCAGGTGACGGAGGAAAAGTAGTAGACAGTTCGTAAAATAGAGTTGTATTGAGCCATGCATTTTCTTTTAATAAAATTTTTGTTTTCTTCATCTTCAATTGATGGTATGTTAATCATTTATCACCCATTGCATTCTTAGACCAATACCTTGTCCAAGGAGGTAGGGCCCCCTCCTTAGCTCAATATTGTTTGTATCTTCTATTTGTAGAAGTAGTCTTAGCTTCATTTCTATATTTTTATTTATTTCTAACAATTCCTTCATTAACAATTCCTCCATTAACATCTTGATGTAACTCTAATGTTCTCTATTACTGTAACTATGGATTGTTGTAACTTAGTGCTAACATTGCAGGGTATTGTTTCTTCATTCATGAGTGAATAGTTGTAGCAACATTTCCTTATTTTCATTTATTTCCAGCAATTCATCTATAAAACATCATGCTACAACTCTGGCATTTTCTCATTGTTGCAACTTTTTTTCCTCCATTCTATGCTGAAATTGCAGAACTTTTGATTGGTTAATGTGTAGTTGTAGCATCTTTGATTCATTTTCATTTATTTTCGAAAATTCCTCTATTTAAAATTTGTTGTATCGTTAATATTTCCCTTGCTACAATTCTGTTTGTTGTGATTCGTTTCATTCTAACTCATTTTTTTGTGACTCTTGTTGTTGCAACTCTCGTTGCTAAAACTCGCACTATTGCAAATCTACATATAGTTGTCTAATTAACAATTGTGTGGTTTCCAAAAAGAGATAGTTTATTTTTTTTACAAGCACAATGTGGTTTGATTCTTATAGATTGAGGTACATGAACCATAAAATAGCTATCACAATAATCAAGATCACCTTAATACTTGGACACGTCACCTTTACTTTCCTACAAGAGTGATTTATTTTTCCACAAAATGTGATTTACTTTCCTACAAGAGTGATTTATTTTTCCACAAGTGTGATTTACTTTCCTGCAAGAGTGATTTACTTTTCCGCAAGTGTGATTTACTTTCTTTCAAGATTTACTTTCCCGTAAAAGTTATTTAATATCCTGCAAGTGTGTCATTTACTTTCCTACAATGTGTGCCTTTTCTTCTACAAGTGTGTATTTGGTGTAGTTTAATTCAGTGACTTGTTATAACATTTTGGTACCTTGCCTTGTGACATTCATTTGAAAGTAATACAACTCATTGAAAATTACAACATTATACTTGCATATACGATGCATGACAAATCATAAGTTTAATACGCCCTGGGATTGATAATTAAATGCACAACCCTTCAGTTGTTTACTAAATTAATTAGGAAGTAATTTGAAATTCTGTCGGTTCCGTTGTCATCATTGGATACCGTCAGGGGACATTTTTGTTATCAAATATAGTCAAAACATCTACTCTATCAAATATGTTCAAAATATTTAGTCTACCTTCATGGAAGTTAGAGATTTCTTTAAAAAATCCAACAATGGCATTCTAACACTCAAACAAATATAGAAAAAATGTTTACTCTACCTACATGAAACTTGAAGAATTTCAAAAAAAGAGTCAACAATTCCATTCAAATATTCAAATTAACAATTGACCCTATTCTTCATTTCCAAACTTCATTACAACCATCCAATTTGGAAGAGTTTCCATTACTAATATGATAAAGCTTAAAGTAGGTAAGTTGGTAGCAAAACATGATAAATCTTGAAGTAGGTAACATGATAAAAGATTGAAGTAGTTAAGTTTGTAGCAAGCTAAAGAGAGATCAACTTCAAACATAGTGCAATGTATATCGTTACTATAATACTATTATTCGATGTTACACAAAATTAAAAACTTAATCCAAGTACCAAATATTACTATTCATATAGAATCTACACTCTCATTTCAAGGCCTCAAGTCCTACACTTCCATCTTGGGGGGTTAAGTCTCTTTATGTTTTGTGCCATAGAAACATAAGGTTGAATTTCAATGACAAATTGTTAATTTTTATTTTTCTCCAACGCCTTATCCTAAAAAAGCATGTTCTTTGAAAAATAATGTATACACACTCTGTCATAGGTTAGAACAAGTCCATTTTAAAAACATATATAGAGAGCGGTTAAGAGTCACATATGTGTTTTTTTGTCACACCAATTGGTTCTAAATGTGTGGATTATAAATGTAATTGGAAATTTTGGTAATTTGCAGTGTATTTACTTTTCTTAAAAAAATCGTGGAACATTAAATTGATATGCTCTTTGCTAAGAACCTTGTAAATAGAAATGTTTCAAATATTAAAACCAAAACAATGCAAAGCATTGTCCATTGCAATTGTTTTTATAAACTATGCTTTAGCCAGTGTGTCTTTGCAGAAGCCCATGCCTCAAACTATATCTTTGAGCACTCTGAATATATAGACATTTTCATCTATGACTTTTTCAAACTTATTGACAGTAGGAACATTGCCACTATTGTGGCACTTATTTAATACTTAAAACACACCCACACAACACACATTCCCATATAGTAAAAAGGGAAGACAACAAAAAACCACCCACACAACACACATGCCATATAATAAGAAAGGAAAAATAAACAAACATGCACATTCCAATAAACCCTTACCAATTCTTGTCAAGAGTTGTAGGTATTAGACTGGGTTGTTTATTTCCTCACCATGTCTTTAATGAAGGTGTTTCAATTATGAAAATACAAACCCCTAGAAGGACGCCCCTCAATGCAAACTCCTTGATCTTGACAATTTTCTCTCTCAATTGCTCTCCTTGGGAAGTTGTCATCATTTTCTTCACAATGTCCTCCACTGCTTTATTTCTCACCACCTTATGGTCATCGACGTCCACCCCTTCAAAATCCAAGGCGATCTTCCACACCTCCTTGGTGAATCTATATTTTAGAAATTGATCAGCAAAATAAGGGAATCCCTCCACAAGAACTCCCATGATCGTGATTTCCATTGTAGACTTCCAATCATTGTGTGTGAGGAATAATGCCACTAATGTGTGGGAAAGGACATTCGATTGAGGAGCCCACTTCACAAATAGTGCTTGATCCCTAGTTTGTTCTTCAAATCCCTCTAGTAAAATTGTAGGATTTCCTTTTGTGATGAAGATTTAAAAGAACATCCCAAGAACTAGAGAAACTACAAAACCAAAAACCTTCTATGAGAAAGAGTGCAATGATCTATTAGATATATTGTGTATAATACAAGAGAGTGTCAGATATAATAAATAATGGCAGTAACAATTTGGGTAGTTAGGGATAGCCTACACAATAACTAACAATAGTTAAAAGATACTAACAAAATACTAACATACCCCTTTAAGTAAAATGTAAGGATTAAACAAAGAAGGAAAAAACAATTTCACGGGTGACTAGGCCTGCTAAGGTATCGAAGTACACACTCTCATAAGTGGAGGAAAGGAGAAAAACCCATAGGAAAAAACTCCTCCCCAAAAGAGAGAAAAAAACAAGAAAGTGAAGGTATGAGGACTCAATATGACCCTCTAAGGACAGCTTCCTTCACCCCAAGCATCGATCGTAACTAAATAAAATGAGGTGATGCCAAAGGTTTAGTGAGATGTCTACAACTTGCTCTTCAGTAGGAAAATACTCCAAGATGAGAACGCCATCTTGTATGAGTTGTCGAATGAAGTGAATTTGTAGCTCACTATGTTTTGTTTGTTGATTCTTCACTAGGTTGTGAGAAATCTGTATGGCACTCTAATTATCACACCAAATAGTAATAGGATGATCATGTTGAGTGTTCAATTATGTCATTAGTTGTCAAAGCCAAAGAACTTCCTAACTAGAAAGAACTACAACATGATACTCATATTATGTAGAGGATAATTCAATGGCTTATTTTTTCTTGCAAGACCAAGCAATAAAAGTGGAGCCAAGGAAATAAACAAAGTCGGATGTGGAATTTCAATAGGCAACTGAACCAACCCAATCAAAATTGGTGAATCCCACACCCTAAGAAGCACTAGAGGTGTATTGAATGCCAAAAGTGGTAGTACCCTGAATGTACCTCAAAATGTTCTTTGTTGCCTTCCAATGACTCTCATGAGGATCATGAAAGAATCAAAAGACAATCCCAAATACAAAAGAGATGTTGAGACATGTATGAGTCAAATACAAGAGACTCCCAACCAGTGTTTTATACAATGAAGAATTAACGCGTGGTGAAGAGAAACTAGTAGAAAGGGTAACGTCAAACTGAAATGTAGTAAGTGCATACTTACAATAGCCATGCCAAAGCACTGAACTAAATCAAGTGTATACTTCTGCTGAAAAATGGAGATCCCTTCTGAAGACTAAAGGACCAACGTACCAAGGAAATAATGCAGAAGAATGAGATTTGTCATATCAAACTATCCCATCAATGATCGTTGAATACTTTGAATCATGGATGAAGAATTCCCTATGATAATTAAATCATCCTCATACATAACAAGAATCGAAATATCAGTGCATTTCCATCGAGTGTAAACCATAGGATCGAAATGGAAATGATGGAACCCTAAAGTAATTTGAAAACTATTCATCTTCTCATACCAAGTGCATGGATCTTGTTTGAGACCATAGAGTGATCAATAAAGTCTACAAACAAGAGAATCATCATGCACAAAACCAAGAGATTTTTACATGTATATCTCCTCATGTAAATCACCATGCAAAAAAACACTCTTCACATGCATATGGTGGGTGGACTAGCCTTGGGAGGCAGCAAGAGAAAGCACAAAGTGTATGGAAACTATCTTGGCAACAAGGGAAAAGAGCTCAGAATAATCAATCCCTTTAACCTATGTAAATCCCTTGACCACGAGGCATGCCTTATACTTGTCAATAGAGACATTTGTTGCATATTTGGTTATGTATACTCATTTAAAATGAACTATTTTTCATCCCTTAGGAAGAGGAAAAAAATCCCATGTGTGATTCCTCAATAGGGAAACATACTCTTTTTCCATGGAAACATCCCATTCACGTATCCCAATAGAATTAGAAAATTGATGTGGATCATCTAAAATGACATGACTCAAAAAAGAGACACTAGTTGGTTGTGACTGAGTATGGTGATAGTCAAAGGAAAAATAATTGAGATCAATTGGCTCATAGCCATACTTTTTAGGCATCTTTCACTCACAAAAGATCCTCAGTTGTTCTTGTTCAGGCTACTCATGTTCTGTTGGTGTTGATGGAAATTTTTCTTTTGGCCAATTTTCATCTTCAGTAGTGTCATTTTCAACAACATATTCATCATCTTCTTTTTCTACAAAAGAAAAACTATCAACATGATTTGCACCATTGAAATAGATCGAAGTTTGGAAAAATTCACTTTTATAAGAGACTTTGTGAATATGTTTGCAACTTGATATTTTGTAGGGAAAAATATCACTTTAATAACTTGATCATGAATGAACTTTCTGATGAAGTGCATGTGTAGCTCGATGTGTTTTTTGTGCTAATGTTGAACTAGATATTTGGCAAGCTTGATCGAACTCTAATTGTTTCACTAGAGAGTGGTCATATGCTATTGTTGGGATCCAAACTCTAAAAGGATATGTTGAATCCATGAGGCTTCTTGACTTGCATTAACCTCTTCTCGGTACTCTACTTCTTCTAAATAAAGAGCAATAGCTTGTTTTTTCTTACAATCCCAAGTGACAAAGACAGAACCAAGGCTGAAAACATAACTTGTAGTAGAATTTCAATCATCGGTCTCCGACCCAATTTGAATCAGTGAAACCAACAAACAAGGGAATCCCCCCTAAATTGTAATGTATCCTTAACTGAATTATACCTTGGACATACCCCTTTTATCTCTTTTCCAATGGGTTTCATGGAGTGTTTGCATATATTTATCAACAAGACCAACAACAAAGGAAATATCAAGATAAGTATGAATCAAATATAAGAGGCTACCAACCAACCGACTGTACAAAGTGGCATCAACTTCGAGAGTAGTACATATGGCAACAATTTTGACTTCATACTAGAAGGGAGAAGGGGTTGGTTCAGAATCGTCCATGTGAAAGAGGAAAACAAGGTCACAAGCATACTTAGACTAGGAAAGAAAAATTGCTTCCTTGGTTTGCAATACTTAGAGGCCAAGGAAATAATGCAAATAGCCTAAGTATTGTTGGAAATATAACTGAGAGGGGGGGGTGAATCAGTTATAATATAAGCTTGAAACTTTTCTTGTTCTTTTATGAATCTTTCTAGATTATTATTTAATGTGTTACTGATAAATTAACATGCATAGATATGCAATATTTGATCAATCACACAGAGACACAAATTTTCATGAGGAAACCCATAAAGGGAGAAAACCTCTTCTTCTTCGGATGTCAATCAAGCTCCAACCTTCATGTACATCATAGTCTTTGAGCACCAACTCAAATATGAGGCTACAACCTCTAATAGCAAGCTACAACTTGCAAAGAGCACCAACTAGATGGAAGCACCAACTCCCAGGCTTCTCTAGCACCAACTAGATGGAAGCACCAACTCTTAGGTTTCTCTAGCGCCAACTAGATGGAAGCACCAACTCCTAGAATATATTCTAGAACCAACTAGAATTTAGAGGACTACAATCCTCCCTAGCACCACCCTACCACCCTGATTGAAACTTACAAAACTTTACTTACTTACTCTGTCTATGATATGGTCTGTTACAACTCCATGTCTCCTTAGCCTTCTTTAGCTTCTATGATGTGTTCCGCTTATGCCTCTTTCTGCTTCTATTTTCTTCTCTTTTTCCTCTTGCGTACTTCACCTCTGTTCATTTTTTCTTTTGCATTTTATGCTCTGTGCATACATTGCATTCCTTTTCATTGCACCTCTTCTCTTCTCCTTTTCTGCTTCTTACTACCACCTTCTACGCTCATGCATCAGTTCCCAAAAATAACATTATCTGCATGTATTTATCATGCCAAGTCCTCTTCCATATCATCCTAGCAACTCTTCGTCACAACAGCTCTGTGTTGTATCTCAATTCTATATATCCTCTTCTATGTTCTGCACGTCATATTTTCACCCAGTTCTCTCCTAGGTCCTCATCACAACTTTGCCACTTTACTGGTGGTTACTCACTGTCTATTCATCATCAGTGCCCGTTATCCTAAGATTCCTTTTCTTCACTAGCAGTTACAGTCATTCGTTTTATTCGTTGTAGGTAAATCAAACCTAAGCCCCTTACTTTACGTGACCACTGAGGGTGACCACACACCTATTCAAGAAGCTTCACGATCTCGGTCTAGTGAGTGCTAGCTCCTTCTTTCGATATGACCTTGGGCAATGATCTCACATGACCACACGATTGCGGGTGCGGCCAAAGGTGGTTTGAGGGAAACCCGCTTTTCACCTCGCAATTCACTACAGAGCTCCACATATGCCTTTGGGGTTTCTGTGGTTTTGATTGTGGCCCACTCAAGAAAAATTAAGACCCGAGCATGTTTTGGCCCCGCAATTGAGCATGATCGTTGATATCCAATCCCTTGGAGATTCCACTCGATCAACGACTACTATCTTCCTTCCTTTCCTCCTTCTATGCACGATCCCAGATCTCCACGATCTGTCGACACGTAGATTCCTTCCAAATCACCATCTACGATTGATTCCGGCCTTCCAGTCTTTGGGAGTTTCAACTCTCAAATCTCGCTTTTCCCATATGACAATATTCCGGAGTGGAAGATCTATTGAGACCTGTCTCCCTGAATATACGATCAGAATCTCCTCCGTGAGTCCAGCCTTCGGGACTTTCAATTCTCAAACTCTCGTTTCTTCCATACGTCAATCTTTCGAAATCGATGATCTGCAGACACATGTCCGAACAGATCGAACAGTTTACACTTATCCTTTCACTGCTTAATCCGTCGGCTAGGACTTAATCAAGCATTGTGATGGATGGCCACCATTTACTTCGGCACTTCGGCTATTCTACTTACGCTATCCTTCCACTGTATTTTGATCAACGGTTGAGAATGCACCCAAAGTGATCTTCAGATTGGACGACTTATGTCCACTTCGGGACTTCAGGACTTTAGGCATCTGCTAGTAGTGAAACTCCCGAAGAAAATCTCCTGGAGTGACGTAACATTACACACGTCACCTATTGACTTAGCATGAACCGAGTGGTTTCCATGTGTCACTCACTAATTTGGTATGCCACATGTACTTGCTGACATGGTCTACCACATGTCCTTGCTGACATGGTCTACCACATGTCCTTGAATCGGATGGTTGAGGTTTACTTCGGGTCTTTACCCAGATTCCACAGGTTTGAGCCATGTGTTTTCTAGATCAGACGGCATAGATTCACCTGGGAATATCTGATGCTTAAGATCTTCTTCGGAGGATCTGACAACTGAGATCTACTTCAGATGATCCGGTGGTCAAGAATCTATTTCGGCTCTCTGGGCTTCAGAAATTTCAAATCTCAAACTAAAACTCTCGAAGTGATTTCTCCGGAGCTCATGATCCATCGCCACGTATCCCTCTGGATCTGACGGTTGAAATTTACTTCAGCTCTTCGGCTCTCCAGACTTCAGGAATTTCAAATCTCAAATTGAAAAATATTGAAGTGAGATTTTTCTGGAGCGTAACCTCCTCACATCTTTAGACCCAAAATAAATGATGTTTGTTTGATCAAGATCTTAGATCAATGGCTCGATCTGTCTTTGAAGCAACTTTACCTTGTATTAAATCCAACAGATCTCCATCTTTTCTTATCCTATCCTTCCACATAATTTCACCTGACAGCCGTGAAGACTCTCGAAGCAGATCCACAATCAAGGATTTTGATTCTGATCATGTTTCTGTACTGTGCTTTCCCTTCTGAGCTTTAATCTCTGTATATTGTTCACTTCCCCTCCTGAGCTTATGTTTTTCTTGTTTTCCATCATAGCTATTGTTCTTTTCATCAATTAAAAGCACACGCTTCCTGTAAAACATGCCAACAATATCCCCCTTTGGAATTGATGGCAACCCTAAAAGGCTGCACTATTCTGCTTAGACCTCCAACTGCAGCATACAAACAACACCTTTTTCTCCCCCTTTGACATCAATTTCAAAGAAAACAGAGAGTGAGTATGTGCTCCCCCTGATCAGATATAGTAGGATCACTCTCCCCCTGATCAGATAGGCTATTTAGCTTGAGAACAGGGTCACACCCGACTTCTGGCATAGATACTCAAACTGAGCTTTTGCAAGCGGTTTAGTGAAGATATCAGCAATCTGATCTTTTTATGTAATATAATGCAAAGATACAATAGTGTTGGTCACTTGTTCCCTCAATAATTGATACTTGATGGGTATATGCTTGGTATTGGAGTTAAATACAAGATTCTTTGACACACTATTTGCACTAGTATTATCACAATGAATTGGGATCGGTGCAGTATATTTTACCTCCAAGTATGCAAGTGTCTGAATCATCCACAATACTTGGGTATAGAAAGTGGCAACTACAATGTATTCAGCTTCTATAGTTGATAAGGAAATGGAACCTTGCTTCTTTCTCAACCATGCTACAAGGGAATCTCCTAAGAAGAATGCACCTCCACTCGTGCTTTTCCTTTCATCCACGCGGTTAGCCCAATCAACATTGGAATAGATTGATAGTTGAAAATTATGATTCCTAGGATACCATAGGCCATAGTTCATTGTTCCTTTCAAGTATTTGAATATTATTTTGACAGCTAACAAATGACTCTGTTTAGGTGCAGCCTAATACTTTCCTACCATTACAACAACATGCATTATGTCTGGACAGGATGTTGTGATGTACAATAGGCTTCCTATCATAGACCTATATGAACTCTGATCAACATCAGGTGAGTCATCATCCTTGCTTAACTTGCATCCAGTGACCATAGGTGTGATCATAGGTGTAGAATTTTCCATTTGAAACCTTTTCAACATTTCTCTCAGATATTTCTCCTGAGAAAGAAATATTCCTTCATACCTATGACTAATTTGCAAACCAAGAAAAAAATGGCAGTTCCCCTATCATAGACATTTCAAATTCAGACTGCATGGCAAAAGAAAACCATTGTACCAATGAAGCATTATTACTTCTGAAGATGATGTCATCTACATAGACCAACACAATGAGAAAATCATTACCCTGTATTTTGATATATAGATTGTTTTCAATTGTTCCTCTCTTGAACCCTTTGTCTTGAAGATACTTATCCAGTCTGTAATACTAGGCACGAGGAGCTTGTTTCAACCCATATAAGGCTTTCTTCAGCTTGCAAAAAAGTCAGGGTTATCTGACAGTTGGAAACCCTCTGGTTGTTCCATATAGACTTCTTCTTTTAGATATCCATTTAGAAAAGATGACTTGACATCCATTTGATAGACTTTAAACTATTTATGACAAGCATAGGCAAGAAACATTCTAATATCTTCTAATCTTGCTATTGGCGCAAATGTTTCATCAAAATCCAGTCCTTCTATTTGAGAATATCCTTTGCAGACCAATCTAGCCTTATTTCTTACAATATTTCCTTGCTCATTCATCTTATTTTTGTAGACCCATTTGGATCCTATTACATTTTTATTTGTTGGCCTAGGAATGAGTTCCCAAGTGACATTCTTTTCAATCTGGTCCAGTTCCTCATTCATTGATTTTAACCAATTTATGTCTTTACTGGATTCATTAAAGTTCTTGGGTTCCACCATGGATATGAAGGCTATATGTGATTAATCGGTGTCTTTGATTATCCTTCTCTTGGTTTGTACACCTTTGTATTTCTCACCAATTATCTGACTTTCAAGATGATTCTTTTGATTAATTCTAGAGGAAGGATTTGATGTTGATTGTTGTCCTGACTCTTCTTGTCTAGGTGTCTCTTCTCCACTGGATTCATCATCTTCTTGTGACTCTGATATTTGTTGTTCTTCATTTTCATTATTATCATCATCTTTTTCATCTGGCTTAGTGCTTATTCTTTGTTGATCTTTTACAAGATCTTCTTCATCAATTCGAACATCAATACAGTCTACTAATTTATGCATTATTTTGTTAAAGCATCTGTATCCTTTATTGTTCATTGCATATCCTAAGAAGATACCTTGATCATCTCTACTATCAAATTTACACAGATAATCATCATTATTCTTGATGTAGCATTTACTTCCAAATACTTTTAAGTGCTTGATTGATGTAGATCGACCAAACCACAACTCATATGGAATTTTATCACTGTTCGTCCTTAGATGCACTTTGTTTAGAATATGAAAAACCGTGTGAACAGCCTCCACCCAGAAGGTTTGTGAAATGTCCCTTTCACTCATCATAGCCCTTTCCATCTGTTGAACTGATCTATTTTGGCGTTCTACAACTCCATTTTGTTTAGGAGTACCTGGAATAGTATATTCGCTTTTAATTCCATGTCTGTCACGGAATTATTTGAAATATCTTGACAAAAATTCTCCTCCCTTGTCTGAGCGAATTGCCTTTAACTTCCTTCCTGTATGATTCTCAGCTAACGCCTTAAACTTTTTGAACTTCTCAAACACATCAGATTTTTCTCTCAGAAATGAAACCCACGTAAGTCTGGAGAAGTCATCAATGACTAGAATAAAGTAACGTTCTCCTCAAGTTACTTCCTTTCGCGATGGTCCACACAGATCCATATGAACAATTTGAAGTGGTTTCTCTGAAGATGTGAAACTCTTCGATTTGAATTGAGCATGAGTCAGCTTCCCCATTTGACATTATTCACATATAGATTTATTAGGCTTAGATATTCTTGGAAGGTCTTTCACAACACATTCATTATTCAGTTTGACAATATGATCAAAATTCAGGTGTCCAAGCCTTCTGTACCATAACCAACTTTCATCAAATTTGCTTAAATGACATTTTTCCTTATCTTCCTTCAGAACATATACATTTTTTTCAGTTCTAACCCATTTTACAATCATCTCTCCTGTGTTTACTGTCTTTATTTTACAATTCTTGGCAGTGAAAGTGACTTCACATCTTCCGTCACATATCTGACTGACACTAAGATTATTCTTTAAACCATCAACAAATAATACATCTTGAGCTTTGCTTCTTCCACTACTTAATATTACTAGACCTTTACCTCTGATCTTTCCTGGAGCATCCTTTCCAAAAGTCACACTCCCTGATTTATTTTCTTTGAGTAATAAGAACTTACTTTTGTCACCTTTCATATGACTGGAGCATTCATTGTCAATATACCAGGGGTCTTTTTGTCTTTGAGCTAACAACACTAATCCACACTTGTTATCTTCATTCTTCTTCCAAACCTTGATGTTTTAAGCTCTGTGATTTGAATCTGGATTATAGTTCTTTAAGTGACAGTCTGCAGATTTATGTCCATAATTATGGAAGATGTAACATTCTGGTTCATTGAATAAGGGGTCATAACAACTGTTATGTTTAATCTGCGTACTTTTCCCAACCATCGCATGATTTGCAGTCTGTGGTTGTTTGTTACTTGGTTGTCTCATTCTTTGTTATGGAAGATATTTATTTCTTGGTTGTCTTGATTGCTCATGTCTCAATCTTAAAGAACAATTTACAGCTTTGTGGCCAAAGTTAGAGCAGTAAAAACAATATCCATAGAAAAAATATTTGTACCTGGAAAATAGATGTCTTCTTTGAGTAGGTCGATTTATTCCATGCTGATGATTTCCTTGAGTAGAGGGTGTATTATTTCTTTGTTCTACAGATTCAGTTTTGGTAGATTTTCCTTCACTCCTCCTTGGTGGTTGATTCTCTTCCTTTGTTTCTGCAGGTTTGTTGTTGTCAATGGTTGTAGATTTGACAAACTTGATGGATTCTTTGTTTCTTGGCTAACCACTACTTGATCCCTCTTCATAACCCAAACCAGTTTTCAACTTCGAATTCCTTTGTTGATTCAGAATGGAGGCTAATCTTTCTGAGGCTTTAATACTTGTCATATTTTGATGATATGAGGCCTGAAATTTCTCTAGATCGTTTATGACAGTCACTACTTCAGCTTCGAATTTTTCACCTTTTGTTTCATCTTCCTTCAATTGTTGTTTGAGGATGTCTTAAATATAATTAGCCTCTTCTAACTTAACCTTCAACAGAGCAATTTCTTCAGTTGGTTCATTGCATGTTTTCTCATACCTGAGCAGTAACTGTTTTTGTTTTCTTTTCTTTTCTCTGAGTCTATCAATCTCTTCCATGACACTGACAAGTTCTCCTTCAAGATCTACTACTGCTTCACAATCAACAAACTCAATTCATGTATCTTCAGTGTTTAGATATTCTAAATCTATTATCATGGTATCATTTATTTTATCTTCAGTAGAAGATTCATTGCTTTCATCATCTGAGGGATCATCATCATTGTTTACACAAAGGATTTTCTTCTTAAAATTATTCTCTTTATAGACCTTCTTGTGTTTGTGCTTCTCTTCATCGTCATATGTCTGATTCTTTATTTTGTGAGGACACTTAGATGAAAAATGATCTATCTTACCATAGTTGAAACATTTGAAGGGAAGATTACCTTTGTATTTGTCTGATCCTTTCTTCAGTCTTCTCACAAAATTTGCTTCAAGCTCATCTATATCAGAATCTGTGTTTTTCTCTACTTTAAAATATGCCACTCTTGTAGTGTATTTACCTTTGGTGATTCTCATTTCATAAGCATTTAAGGTTCCAAGAAGTTGATATAGTGTCAATGATTTGAGATCAGTTATTTCCTCTATAGCAGAGACCTTTGAGTTAAATCTATCAGGAAGAGATCTTAATCTTTTCTGGACTAGAAAAGATTCATCTATCATTTCACCTAGGCCTTTCATAGTGTTGACAAGTTCTTCTATACGTAATAAGTACTTACTTATAGTTTCATCTTCATCCATCTTTAAGTGCTCAAATTTCAGCCTGTGAGTCTGAAGTTTTGTGTCTTTCACCTTTTCATTACCTTCATAACTACTTATCATCTTGTCCCACATAACTTTTGTTGAATCACAGTGCATGAATTTGACAAACTTGACTTCAGCAAGTCCACTGAGGATGGCATTCATTGCTTTTGCATTAAATATAAACTCCATATTATCATCTTTTGAGGCCAATACTACATGCTTTGCATATCTCGTTTCAACGACATCCCAAACATCAGCACCCAGAGACATTAAATGTGTTCTCATCCTTATTTTCCGAAAAAAAAAAAATTGTTCCAATC
>JASDQU010100178.1:94491-106716 GCA_032191745.1 Picea mariana
TACACCAAACATCAGTAAAAAGGTTAGTAGTTCCTTTCCATGTATGTATCCTGAAAGAGGGGTTTAAGTTTTGGGTGGTAGGTTAAAAGGTCATTTCTTTACGATCAAAATATGCGTGCAAGCCTAGCCCTAGTTTGCTAGTCCGTAGGGTATTATTTCCCAACAACACTTATATCTTGTTCAATGGCTGCCCATGAGCGTTCAAGTTCAACCCTAGTGGTGGCAGTTTTTAAGATAGTATTAAAAAGGTTTAACGCAATGCTGGTTTGATCTGTGAGACCGGGTTCGATGTTGGGCTGTCTTGTAACAGGTAGAGTCATGGGGGGGAAAGAAAAAGTTTTAAAGGTTTGCCTTCACCACCGAAATAACAAGATAAAGTTCTTTAAAATGAATTAATAATATAATAGCTCAGAGGTTGTCTCACGTAACTGAGTTAAATTTGAAAAAATCGAATGAATCGAAGAAAAACATAAAGATGCTAATCAAAGCAAGGCATCAAATGTTGAAGAATATTACTCTGTAATAGAAGAAGAAAGTGAATGATGTAACCTTCAATGAAGTTTAAAATATATCATCTAAATAACATACAGGTCTTGTATTAACTGATAATGAATATAGAGGGAAAATCTGCTAGTTATCAGATTACTCAAGGAAATATAACCATAGTAGAAGTTGTACTAAATTGTGATTTGCATTCATCAAAGAAAAGTATATGAAAGTATGATGGAAAATGGAAAGACAAAGAACACATAACTCAAAATAGATGAGATGTAGAATTTCTAGCTTGCATTTGTATTAATTCTCAATAAAGAGAGTCTTGTCCTTTACAATCGGCAAAAAGCAACCACTTGTGCATTTTCAAAATATATATTTATATTAGATTTTGGCGTTTGCAATTCTATCATTCTAAAAACTTCAGTTACAAAAAAGAGAAAATGAAATGCTTCACTTTGTTATCCCCTGTCGTTTCTCATGCTGGCAAGACATTTTCTTTTCTTTGTCTCCTAGGTCCAACATTAGGTGATACATACAGTTGTGTTATTTGCCTCCAGAAATATTCCTTTTCCCTTGATTAATAAATTTGATACACTTTTCTATTAACTGAGCTATCAACCATGGAGGCTCGGTTTGGTGATTTGCTTCGAAGGTGTAACAATTTCTTTCCAGTTGTGGAAGTCTTTCTCCTATTTTCCCATCTACTGTGATTATAGTTGATAGTAGTAGATTTGGTTTTACTAACCACTTATCTATTTGGGCAATGTCGACCTGACTTATCTGGGAGAGCTCAACAAGGCCTCTTTCCACATTTCCCTTAATGTCCACCGGATGTTTGGCTATGTTCATTTTACCCAACGTTCCAGAGCTACTTTCCTCATCAACATCTAACAATTTTTTATTTAGCAGACCGAATATTTATTCACAAGAATATCTTACCTCCTTAGCCATCTTCATGTTTTCTGCTATGTTTTGCTCCCATACCTTTAGCAGGATATTACCTCTGGTTTGTTCTCAAATGGATAATTTGGAAGCGATGACCATTTCCTCCTTTGTCGTTGATATAATAGCTTCCTAGAAAGTACATCGAGCCACCTTAGCTTCTCTTTCTCTTAAGGCGATATTGTCTAAGGCTTGATCTATCATCTCAGAATGATCTTGGATGACTTCTACTTTAGTAACTAGACTCTACTGAGCAGCTTCTATCTTATTTTGTATTTTCGTGGCCTGAGCTTGGAATATTGTTATATCTATGACATGGTTTTCATTAGAATTCAATTTAAACTGTAGTTGTTTTATTAATTCCTCTTGTTGATTGACCTGTGTTTGGCTTATTTGAGCTTGATTTGTTCGATTTTTTGTTGATCCGTTGCTCTGGCTTGCTCGAAATCTTTGTTTGCCTCATTCTTGGTTTTTGCCTCTACTGTTGCTATCTGAGCCTGCAATTTGCTGATTAACAGGTTTTTTTGTTTCAACTGTTGCCTCAAATTTCCAACTGAATATTGATTCGACGTTGCGTAAGCCCCCAATGTTCCTGCTATCTGATTAGCGAATTCTTCCTCTTCTAGGGCTTCATCGTCTGTTAATATTTTGTATCTTTTGACCGTTGTACCCAGCAGGTGGTGCGCCTCTCACTTCACGATGACCTTTCTTTTCTTACTAGAAAAGAAGCTGTTGGGAGGTAACTCTTCCACAAAGATAGGTGTCAGTTCTTCTTTGCATATTGTCCCTGCGTCGGGGTTCTCCTTGGAATATTGTAAGGGGTTAACGAATGGAATGGGACTGTCGATTTACTTCAATGTTTGTTTCATAGTAGTGTTTGTGCCTGGTCCACTTGATGTGAGAAACGACGTGTCTTCGGTCCCTTTCGAGGGCCTGTCTATTTTATCCTTGACCTGTTTCCCTGGTGATTCTGTCTCTAGGAGTTTTTCTTCTTGGATTGAAGTCTTGGTTTCCTCCATGTCACTCTGAGTTTCTTGTTTGCCAAGGTTTTTGTCCTTTGAACCCTTGACTTCTGTTTTCTGAATATCTTGAGGTATTGAGACCTTACCCTGCAAAAATTTGGGGAGGCAACTTCTCCGGTGTTCCTAAAATTTGTAAAAATTGACCATGTCTCTGGGCAACAGAGCTTGAACCCGATTTAAGACTTCTGAGTAGGAACTCTCTCCTCGGAACATTTCATCATGAGTTGAATCTTCGTGATCATGTATTTTTAGACCACAACTCACCATGTGATTACTCACAACCTTATTAGGATCGTGATTCTTAAACTCAATGTCTACTAGATTCATTTCCTCCAAGGTCGCGGCCTCTGCTTTGGCATGGCTGAAATATAATAAAGAATATGTACCAATCTGAATGGGAAAGGGTGGCCATACCTTCTTCTGAACTCCCTTGATCTCTTTACTTATACCACTAAGCACAGTTTGCCTGGCGATCTCGTGACATACTAGCTTATATGGTAAGAACAGCGGCAAGTCATATGGGGGAACAGAGCATCCAAAAACCCTAATGTATGAAAACTCTGCTTCTATATACCAGTCTGTCACACTGCTTAGGTTGGCCATGATTTTATCCGAAATCCTGGGAGGTGGATGGCCGAAGATAGAGACATGCATTGGTACCATTACCCAGTTTAAAATCTCATAGACGAAGTCTTTGGATTTATATTCCCGGAGTTTTGAGTGGTACACATGAATAGGCTCTGCATTAGTTGGAGTCCAGCTCCATCTCATTAATGGAAAAGTTGTCATGAAGCAAATGGCATCCATAATGTAAGCAGACATGAAAAATGAAGATGCTTTCCCACTGGCCTTTTGTGCTCGATATTCTGTAATCTAACTGGCCAGACTGTCTGACAACAATTTGGCCCAGTCGAAAGAGAAACCCTCAACTACTGTGTGGATAAGCGGTACCCATGGGAGAAAGAAGTGAGTGGTGTCCTCCTTCCCATAAAGTCTACAAACCATCATATACATATACATGAATTGTGGCTCTAAAGATGAGATTGTATAAATTCCATTAGAATCAGCTCTGAATTTTGTAGGGTGCGAATACCAATCTTTGATCAGGTCGGATAATCTTTTCCCAAACTTCTCACATTCTTTCTTTTTGAAGCCCTCTAAGAATTTGGCATTGTGAGTAAAGTTTGGTGTGGGGGACAATTTGTACATTTCATGTAGATTCTCTGGCCTGAATGTCCCAATCGCCACCTTCTGGTCGTTGAATATTGTCCTAGTCGGGATATCTACATGGTCCAGCACCCATCCGATCATATCATAGTAGGGAAAAATTTGTGGCCTTGCTGCTATCTTCTGTATCTCTGACTGAGCGACAATTTTGTATTTGTTGATAAGTCGTCTTTTTCATTACCGTTGGAATCGTCTGGACAATTTATCAGCTCGTATTGCAAAATGTTGGAGACATGTGTCCATGTTTTGACAGTGTTGATGCTTCTAGGTGATGTATCATAAATAATATCTTAACTTTGACCTGAATTCTCACCGGTTGTCTTGGGTGTTTTCCACGGATCCATGATATAGAACCTTGCAATTTGGTCTCCTATAAAAAAAAATGAAAACACAGACAAAGGTTATCTCGGTAAACTAGCTCTGTGAAAAGTAGAAGGAAATTTAAAATAATGATGGAAATCCTTTCGCTTTGAACACTCAAGTTTGTGTGAGTCCTTGTTGACAGAGCGTTTAAATCATTTAATAGAAAGATTTGGAGATAAAACAGGATCTTACTATCAATCATTTCACTAAATTTCGTATAAATGCCATAAATGTTTGATAATTCGTGACTTGGGAAGATCGCAGAAACATTTAACTCTTTGTCTGTATGCTGTACAGGTTAAGATTTGTTTAAGGAATTAATTAATCCAGTTTAATCCTTTAATTGAGTGCAATTAGTCCTTAATCCATTTTTCGGCGTTCGCAGTCTCGGGTGATTTTACTCTTAGTCTTAGACCATGAACCCCAAATTGGCGATACTACAATTTGGTTGATTAAATGTGATTAGACTTAAGTTTTTAATTACCCACGATCAATTAATAAATTTCGCGACCTCGGGTATCGGTGTTACAAATGTGTTGCTTTGAGGTAAAAACCGACGAGTCACGAAATCGCAATAACAATTAACTATGGCTTAATTATCATTATTCTTGTAATTGACTAGATTTATCTCAAGCTGATTTCACAACTTCGCACATCGAACGTTTGAAGGGCGTTTTGAGGTGTGACTCTCGAAATCGAAATGCGAAAGTACGATGTATTAAAAAGTGATAATCCCTTCTTAAAGGTTCAATAATAGTGATTAAACTTAAACCGACTTCACTATTTCACGTGTCGGGACATCTAGAGCTTTGATATGTATAACTATAATATCTACGAAATCCTGAAATCCGATTTTTGAGGCTTACATGTATCACTTTGTTATTTGGGAAGTAGGTGGCTCCAACCCTTTGATAACTGGAGTATTTGAAAAATACGAGTGTTCCAAGATAGGCTCCAACTAGGGATCTCGTCTCCCTGTGGGACGAGAAGAACAGTAGACCAAGTGTCTTTATTGGGAAAATGGAGTCATTGGTTCGCTTCTGCAAAACGCGAATAGAGAGGGGGGACAGAGAAAAATGGAGGTTTCATCTTTATGTCTAAAATCTTTCGAAACTAAACCAGTTTATAATATTAACTTTAGGCCATTCGAAGACTTCCTCTACCCTGGCACTGATTTTGGGTCTGCTCAAGATAATCAAAACAACATTAGGAATTTTAACAGGTTATGTTGGTTTTTCTTGCATCAAGGTGAAGTAATTGCAATGTTTTTAATCAGGGGTCCTACGTGGAATTGGGATGTAGATCTAGTTTCAAAGAAAGATGATTACTAGAGTACAGTATAATTCATGTATAACAACCCTACAGTTATCTTAGACATTGCTTCACTGCTAGCAAGCCTGTTCAGTACCTCGGTGAAGTTATATGATTCCCTTTTATTGAATTTCCTTTCACCACTTTAGTTTGTAAATTTGCATTTAAATGCATGAGATGAGGGGAATCATTTAATGAATTTCCTTTCATCATCTCTTTTTGGACTAGATGGGGGAAATGATTTGTGAATTTCCTTTCACCATCTGTCTTATATTTTCTTTAAAGTGAAGTGGGGGCAATCAATTAGTATAAAGTATATCGAGGTTGATATCTGTGTATAATTTTGCGACAGAGGTCTGTTAACTCACTTTGAATACTCTGGGCCAGTCTTATTTTGACCTTCAAAACATCTTAGTCTATAGGAAAACTTATGGGGGATTTTATTTTCAGGGGCCTTCTTTTGACCAAGACTAATAATTTAAAACTTGTTAATAAAAATAAGAGAGTTAGGATTAGCTTATGCATATCTTTGTTCAGTATGAGCAGAGGAGTCGTGAGGACTTGCCCCTTTTCTTAAAGATTTGTTTGTCAGCCTTTAGAGATAAAGTGTAACCTCTTATTTTTCTATGGAGGTTGTGAGAAGGCGTCCGGGATAAAGGGGAAAATACCAAAGACTTAATAGGAATACAGAGAAAGCTTCGGATTTTATAAACATGATCGTTATAGAGAAAACCCAACTTTTTGAAACTTGTTTCTTGAGTCCACTTCACTTCTCCTTTTTTTTGTTTATTTTAATTTATCTTTATCCAAAGGAACCTTTTATGATTTATGTTGAAAATTCGTTCTTTTGATAATACGTGTGGCGAGTATCCATCAAACTCGGGGGACCACTGTTTGCACCTAGGTGATAATCATTTGAAATTTAGACGTTTCGGAAATTCATACCTTTGCCTTACCACTTCGTTCCCATCTTAGTAAATTATTTTTTATCACCTGTTTCGGATGAATCGATTTCCCGATACATGACCATCCATTTTCTTCTTTTTGATGTTTGGTCTGTAGGCCAGAATCCTGTATGAAAGCAACATGAAGAGCATCAGGGTTTTCAGATTTATGGAATTCAATGTGTTGAATATTTCATATTTTTATTGCTAGGAGATCACTAACCTCCTTTATTTGTAGTGAAAGAAAAAAAAAACTTACCGAAAAGCTATAAAAATAGAAAACACAAACCGGTATATACAATGGATATTTCGAAATCGTTTATTGCATATAGTGCTTTAGATAATGCCCGTTGATAGGGGCGTTGAGAATTTTACCGTCCAAATTTTCTAACAGAAATGAGTTATTCCCTTCAGAAGCTGTGACTTTGAATGGTCCATACCAGATATGATCAAATTTGCCATGTTTTATCGAGTCTTACCTTCTAGCATCCCATTTCAAAACCAAATCGTCAGGGAGGAATTCCCTGTATTTAGCCTTCTGATCGAACAGTGCTTTCATGTTGTCTTGATATTTCTGCAGTCTTTTTTCCACCTCAATTATGTTTTGTTGAACTTTGATCAACTGATTTATTCTTCTTGTGACGTGATTTGGTTCTTCTTTCTCATATTTCCAAAGTTTCATCACAAGTAGGGCTAGATTAATGGGTAAAACTATGTCAGTCCCGTATACCATTTGAAATGGAGAAGTACCGATCGATTTCTTGGTGCCTATCCAATTTGCCCACAAGGCGTATTTCAAATGCACATGCCAGGATTTTTTGTTTTCATTCAACACTTTTTTAATTATGGTAATTAATCTTTTGTTTGATTACTCAGCTAGTCCATTGCCTTGGGGGTAGTATGTTGTAGAATGACCCAGTATAATATTGAATTTTTGGCAAAAGCTAACCATTTCCATAGATTTGAAAGCTTGGGCATTATCTGTAACTATTTTTCGGGGACAGCCAAATCTAGATAGTATGTTTTCTTCCAGGAAGTCTATTACTATCGAATTTGTCGCTTTTCTAGTTGGAATGGCCTCTACCCATTTTGTAAAATAGTCGGTAGCGGTCAAGATCCATTTGTGTTGAGCGCTGGAATGTGGATTAATTTCTCCTATAAAATCCAACCCCCATTATTGAAACGAGGACTCTGTTTTAACCGGGACCAAGCATAGTGCTGGGATTTTCTGCTTGCCTGCAAATAATTGGCAAGAATTACAGGCTCTGACTTTGGCATTGACATCTAAGAATAGTTTAGGCCAGTAATATCCTGCCCTCAGGATTTTATAAGCAGTTTCTCTCCACGCGTGATTTCCTCCGCATACTCCTTCGTGAAATTCGTTTATGACCCTTTTTGTTTCTGATTCTACTAAACAAACCAATAGAAAGTCGAGAGGGTCTTTCCAATACAATTGGCTTTCGGATATACAGTACTTCATCGCATGCAATTTCAATGTCACGGCCTTAGATGGAGATAAATCACTTGGGCATTTTAGGGTCAGAAGGTAAGATACTATGTCTTTATACCAACCCGATGAGGCAAACTTCTCTTCAATCCTGGTTGTATCTATTTGGTTGTCGAGTTCATCTATGTGCATATATCCGTCATATTCTTGCAAGTTATTTATTTTGAGCACTCTGAAATTAGATTCAACTAATAACTTAGCCAAACCTTGTCCCTTTACGAGCTTCATCGGTTTCACCTCTAGATCGAATTCTTGAATGTTAGCAAGCCAACGAACCCTCTTCCCATCACTATCGGGCTGAACCAATATATCCTTTACATAACTGGTGGGTACATATGCAATTACCTTGGAGTGTAACACGTAGGTTTTGAAAGACTTCAGTGCCTTTACCATAGCGTACGCCTGCTTTTCCATTATGTCGTATTTCAATTTTGCGTCTCTGAGGATTTTACTGAAGAATGTTATTGGTTGCTTGAAACCTTCTTCATTCTTCTAGAGGAGTACTGTCACAACTGTATGTTCGGATGGAAACAAAAAAATCATAAATTCTTTCAGGTAATCAGGGCTTGCCAGTATGGGCGCTTCGCCTATAACTTTCTTGATACGTGAAAACGATGCTTTAGCTTCTGCCATCCATTTTACTTCGTTGTTCTTCTTTAGCATATCTATGATCAATTTCACGATTTCAGCAAAGTTCGAGATAAATCTTCTCAAAAAAAATATTTTTCCTAAAAATGATTGAATTTCTTTTACATTTCTAGGAATATTTATAGTGTCTATAGCTTCAACCCTTTTAGGATCAATTTTAATTCTGTCGCGAGACACAATATGGCCCAAGAGTTTACCTTCTTGCATTGCAAAGTGTGACTTCTTGGGATTTAAAGACAAACTGAATTTGCAACATTTCTCGAACATTTGCTTCAGATGTATCAGATGATCTTCATTGGATTTAGAAAAAATGGTTAGATCATCAAGATAGATAACCACGAATTTATCTCTTTCACCGACGAAGGCGATATCCATAGCCCATTGGAAGGTAGCACCTGCATTCATTAAACCAAAAGGAATTTTATCATACATAAATGTACCCCAAGGGGTGGTGAAGGTTGTTATTTCTTTATCGTCTTCGTTGACAACAATCTGATTGTAACTGGAAAAACCGTCGATCATGGACATCCTATTCGCTCCAACTACTTTTTATAACACATGGTCCATTTTGGGTAGCAGGTAATTGTCTTTAAGATATGATTTATTTATATTTCTAAAATCTACACACAGTCTGATTTCCCTGCTCTTCTTCCTGACTGGGACCAGGTTGGTTACCCACTCCGAGTACCTGAGTGGTACAATTATTTTGGCATCCAAGAGTTTTTTTACTTCCTTTTCAACCATGGGCAGTAGGATGGGATTGATATGCCTGAGTTTTTGTCTAAAAGGTTTAACACCAGGTTTTAAAGGGATCTTGTGTTCAATCATAGTGGTGTCATAGGTTCTCAGCTCATCATAGGACCATGCAAAAACGTCTTTATATCGCCCAAGTAAGTCTGTATACTTACCTTTCATATCAAGAGGAAGATATTTTGATAATTTTACCATTCTAGGATCCTCTTTAGTGCCTATATATCAATCTTAGACTTCCTCTGGCTAAGGCTGCAATGTAGATTTCAAAGGCATATTGTTATGGTTGAATAATCTTTCTAGGGGAATTAGACCTTTAGGAATTTGATTATTTTTTAGTACTAACATGCGATGATTTGCGATCTTATCTTGGAATTCTTGAGGATCTTCTCCTTCGTGCATAATCCAGGCATGATCATTCTAGTTTTCTTGGTCGATGTGCGTTTCAGCAAAGTCTTCCACCATTTCAAGGAATTTTCTGATTTATTCATCATCTTTGAACACCTGCCAGTGTTGTATGTTGTTCGGTATGGAGGGTCTGTGCCTCACCTCTATGTGATACTTAAGCTTTAAAGCTATAGGAGGTGCAAAAGTTGAGGCTTCTTTGGCTAACAAATCAGCTTGCAGATTTTCTGTATGGGGAATGTAATGGACATTAACTAACGAGAAAAAAATTTCCATTAAATCCCATGCGCAGTTTCTATAAGATATGAATCTAGGATGTTTGGCCTGATACTACCGATTCACTTGTTTCACAATTAATTCCGCATCTCCATAGAATTCCAAGTTTTTTATGTTTAATTTTCTGGCAGCCTCTAATCCTAAAACCAAGGCTTCATACTCGCATACATTATTTGTGTAGTCTATGTCCCACTGTAGTTTGTAAGAGAAAGGAATGACAAAATCATCTCCAGGTGCTACAAAGAGTACACCTACGCCTGCTCCTTCACATGACAAAGCGCCATCGAAAAACATTTTCCAGGTTCCAGTGATATATATGCTTTCTTTTATCTTTTATGTTTTATTCCCTTATGTGACATCTTCAGCACATTCATCTATATCATCATCAATCGATAAAATACAATTTCCAAGATCTTGATCAGCGACATAAATTGGGCAATTGCTAGGGTTATGTGGATCACTTACCGTGTATGCCAGTCGTGTTTCTCGGTACAATTGGGTGAACTATCCTCCAAAAACGGGAATCGTGGCGTATGTCATGTCCAGCTGAAGGGATCCTCCAAGCTTAGCACCCCAAGACCTGGATAATATCATACCATACTTCGGGGGTATATCAACAATTACTACATCCATCAGAACACTTTTTACTGGGATCTGTGCAAGATTTACTACCAAGTCTTTGATCATGCCTACACATTTAAATTTCTTTGAATCAAATGAATACAGGTCTCTGTATGGCCTGGTGATTTCGAGGCCAAGTCTATCCATAATAGCCTTGGGCATCACATTATGCAAGGCTCCTGAATCCAACATGCAGTTATGTAGCAGACGATCATGGACGTTTAGCGTAATGTAGAAAGGAGCAACAGTATCTCTGGCCCCTTCAAAATGTGGACCAAAAATTATATTAGGCTTATCATCTTCCAAATTTATAACATCTTCTTGATTCCCCATATCTAAAAAATTTATCATTTTGGTGATTTGTTTCCAGTAAATGGGATTCTTTGCCAGTTCAACCAGAGGTATTGGTATTTTGATTTTGTTAATCCCATTCTCTAGGCTGAAACCTCCTATGATCTTCTCAGTTTCTTTGCTTGGTACTTCGGTCTCTTTCTTTTCTGACTTATTTGCTTGCACTGTTTTATTTTCAGTTATTTTTGTTTCCAATGTCTATGCTCCAGCGACCTTAGTTTTCTAAGCTTGGATCTCAGCCTCCTTTATTTTGGTATTTCGTGGGTCCACTCCTTTTATTTTGGTGTTCTGTATCACGGTGTCTTTTGGAGCGGGCTCATATGTTTCGCCTCTTGGCAGGATTTTCTTTGGTTGAGTAGTTGGTATAGCTTTATTTTTAGGCCTTAGATTGTACTTGTGTTGGATTTCGGCCATTATAGCATCGACTATTCCTTGATAGGTAGAATCATTTGTATTATTTATGTTGCTATCTTTATTTAATGATTCTTCTATGTTCAAAGACCTCTCATAATATTCCTTAGTCAAATGAGGTTGTATACAATCATTTCCCAAATTGTTCACATCTTCTTCTAGATCCTCAAACTCTTGCATGTCATTCCCTCATATAAAATTTTCATTTTTTAAAGGAGTTTGAACTTTTTGGTCTTCATTTTTAACCTGTCTTCGTTGTATCTGAGGATTGGGGTTTCTTCTAAAATCTCTCTTAACTAATTGATCTTCTTTAGATTGATCTAGCTCCATCCTTGAAATTTTATTTGATAGATCTTTTATTATCCTAGACATATCATCCATTTTATCATCTGAGGATCTCCCAGATCCTGAGGGTCCTGCTTGTTCTCTAAAACGTTTGGTCTCTCTGTTTCCCGTTTCTATTTTTGTTTTCAATTTACTAGAAGCCATCATGTTTGAATCAATCTCTACGGCATCATATTGCATTCGAGTTAGGTCGGCCACTCTCCTTTCTCTCAATAATAATGTGAAATCGGGTTCAAAGGCTCCTGCAAAGGTTACATTGGCTGGAGGTTGGGACGGTTTAACTTCGACTGGGATCTTATTATATAATTTTTTAAATATTTGAATGAATTCAATGACAGTTTTTGAAATTTTCTTTTTTAAGGCCCCAAACTCAGTTAAATAGTATAAGTGATCTTTTCTTTCGCCCCATTGTCTGAGAAAATAGGTTTATAGCGCACCGTAGGATCAAATCGAACCTGCGGGCAGACTTCGAAACCAGGTTCTCACCTGTCCTTTGAAGGTTTGGACAAACAAACAAGAATATATGTCTTCATGTTTGAGACCTAGAATATTTGTGAATTGATCAAAGAAATTTATATGCTTGGTCGCGGTTAGGTCTCCTTCCCCT
>JASDQU010100178.1:106734-155805 GCA_032191745.1 Picea mariana
CCTCCTCCTCCTCCTGTAGCTACCATAGATATTCTAGGACGAAAGACGAGTAAGTTATAAAGAGGATTTCCAAAGATATATAATGTTTTTTGAGCTTCTTCGGGATGATGCAAAAAATATTATGAGAGTTGTTTATCAAGAGACAGGAAAATTGATGAAGGGGGGAATTGGATACGGGGACTCAGTTACTCTGATTTGCAAGAGATGTAAACGGGAGAAACCACAGGCATGGAATTTGAGTATACAGTATAGTCTTCGAGACTTTGTGAGGTCAGGAAATCTAACCGAAGAGTTGGTGGGATATCAATCAACGTGATTTTTACTGAGGGATTCTCACCTTCGTTTACGCCGGAAGTGGTGGGGTGAGCTTCATATTTAACTTCCGGGAACGATAAATTTGGGTTTAGGGTCTCGGTTTCAACTGTCTTAGCCAATGTTTCTCCAAAAAGGGTTTGGGTGGAAACCTCTCGCGAAGTTAGCGTTTCAAGCAGAATCTTAGCCTTAGATTGCATGTGTTTAGGCGGGTAGACTACAACAGTCGGCTTAAGGGAACCTCTTGTTTTTATTATTTTTTCAAGATCAGAAATAGGCGTGGTCTGTTTACCATCTGGGTTTTGCCTGGTGTTCCTTCGACTGGATGCCAGCGTAGTTAAATGTGAAGTTGCCAAGTGAATAATAAAAGCTTAGCCTTTAGAAAGTGTTTATTCTTTGTTCACTATCAAAGAGTAGAAACTTACAAATGTAGTTCTCCCAAGGAAAATGATTTTGTCTCTCCTTCCTCGGCAACGGCGCCAGAAAGATGTTGTTCCAGAGTCTGTACTTAAGGCTATAAAGTATAGAGTGTAGGCATCCAAAAAAGGGTATATGATGTAAAAAGAAGAAAAAACAACTGGAGGAAAAGAAGCTATGGCTGATTTCTAAGTTGTCTTTGTATAGCTTCCAATTGTTCCTGGGTGCTTATATTCTATTCAATGGCTTCCCATGAGCGTTCAAGTTCAACCCAGGTGGTGGCAGCTTTTAAGATAGTATTAAAAAGGTTTAACGCAATCCTGGTTTGATCTATGAGACCAAGTTCAATGTTGGGTTGTCTTGTAATAGGTAGAGTCGTGGGGGGGGGGAAGAAAAAAGTTTTAAAGGTTTGCCTTCACCACCGAAATAACAAGATAAAGTTCCTTAAAATGAATTAATAATATAACAACTCAGAGGATGTCTCCCGTAACTGAGTTAAATTTGAAAAAATCGAAGAAAAACATAAAGCTGCTAATCAAAGCAAGGCATCAAATGCCGAAGTATCTTACTCTGTAATAGAAGAAGAAAGTGAATGATGTAACCTTCAATGAAGTTTAAAATATATCATCTAAATAACATACAGGTCTTGTATTAACTGAAAGTGAATATAGAGGAAAAATCTGCTAGTTATCAGATTACTCAAGGAAATATAACCACAGTAGAAGTTGTACTAAATTGTGATTTGCATTCATCAAAGAAAAGTATATGAAAGCATGTTGGAAAATTGAAAGACAAAGAACACATAAGTCTGAATAGACGAGATGTAGAATCTTTGGCCTGCATTTGTATTAATTCTCAATAAAGAGAGTCTTGTCCTTTACAATCGGCAAAAAGTAGCCACTTGTGCATTTTCGAAATATATATTTATACTAGATTTTGGCATTTGCAATTCTATCATTCTAAAAACTTCAATTACAAAAAAGAGAAAATGAAATGCTTCACTTTATTATCCCCTATCGTTTCTCATGCTGGCAAGACGTTTCCTTTTCTTCGTCTCCTAGCTCCAACATTAGGTGATACATACAGTTGTGTTATTTTCCTCCAAAAATATTCCTTTTCCCTTGATCAATACATTTGATACACTTTTCTATTAACTGAGCTATCAACCTTGGAGGCTCGGTTTGGTCATTTTCTTCGAAGGTGTAACACTTTCTTTCCAGCTGTGGCAGTCTTTCTCCTATTTTCCCATCTATTGTGATAATTTCCGATAGTAGTATATTTGGTTTTACTAACCACTTATCTATTTGGGAAATGTCGACCTGACTTATCTGGGAGATCTCAACGAGGCCTCTTTCCACATTTTCCATAATTTCTACTAGATGTTTGGCTATGTTCATTTTACCCAATGTTCCAGAGCTACTTTCCTTATCAACATCTAACAAATTTTTATTTAGCAGACTGAATATTTCTTCACAAGAATCTCTTGCCTCCTTAGCCATCTTCCTATTTTCTACTATGTTTTGCTCCCATACCTTTAGCAGGATATTACCTCTGGTTTGTTCTCGAATGGATAATCTGGAAGCGATGACCATTTCCTCCTTCGTCGTTGATATAATAGCTTCCTGGAAAGTACCTTGAGCCACCTTAGCTTCTCTTTCTCTTAAGGCGATATTGTCTAAGGATTGATCTATCATCTCAGAATGATCCTAGATGACTTCTACTTCAGTAAGTAGACTCTGCTGAGCATCTTCTATCTTCTTTTGTATTTCCGTGGCTTGAGCTTGGAATATTGTTATATCTATGACCTAGTTTTCAACAGAATTCAATTTAGACATTAGCTATTTTATTAATTCCTCTTGTTGATTGACCTGTTCTTGGCTTGTTTGAGCTGACTGGTGCATTTTCTCAAGATTGGATTTGAGTTGTTCGATTTTCTGTTGATCTGCTGCTCTGGCTTGCTCGAAATCTTTGTTTGCCTCATTCTTGGTTGTCGCCTCTATTGTTGCTATCTGAGCCTACAATTTGTTGATTAACAGGTTTTTTTGTTTCAACTGTTGCCTCAAAGTTCCAACTGAATATTGATTCGTCGTTGCGTAAGCCCCCAACGTTCCTGCTATCTCATCAGTGAATTCTTCCTCTTCTAAGGATTCACCGTCTGTTAATATTTTGTATCTTTTGACCGCTGTACCCAGCAGGTGGTGCACCTCTCGCTTCACGACGACCTTTCTTTTCTTACTAAAAAAGAAGCCATTGGGAGGTAACTCTTCCACAAAGATAGATGCCAGCTCTTCTTTTCATATTGTCCCTGCGTCGGGGTTCTCCTTGGAACATTGTAAGGGGGTAACGAATGGAATGGGACTGTTGATTTCCTTCGATGTTTTTTTCATAGTAGTGTTTGTGCTTGGTCCACTTGATGTGAGAAACAATGTGTCTTCGGCCCCTTTTGAGGTCCTCTCTGTTTTATCCTTGACCTGTTTCCCTGGTGTATCTGTGTCTGGGAGTCTTTCTTCTTGGCTTGAAGTCTTGGTTTCCTCTGCATCACTCTGAGTTTCTTGCTGCCAGGGTTTTTGTCCTTTGAACCCTTGACTTATGTTTGTTGAATATCTTGAGGTATTGATACCTTACCCTGCAAAAATTTGGGGAGGCCACTTCTCCGGTGTTCCTGAAATTTGTAAAAATCAACCATGTCTCCGGGAAGCATAGCTTGAACCCGATTTAAGACTTCTGAGTAGGACCTCGCTCCTTGGAACATTTCATCATGAGGTGAATCTTCGTGCTCATATCTTTTTAGAAAACAACGTGCCATGTGATTACTCACAACCTTATTAGGATCGTGCTTCTTAAACTCAATGTCTACTAGTTTCATTTCCTCCAAGGCCACGGCCTCCGCTTTGGCATGGCCGAAATATAATAAAGAATATGTACCAATCTGAATGGGAAAGGGTGGCCATACCTTCTTCTTAACTCCCTTGAGCTCTTTACTTATACCACCAAGCACAGCTTCTCTGGAGATCTCGCGACATACTAGCTTATCTAGTAAGAATAGCGGCAAGGCATATGGCGGAACATAGCATCCAAAAACCCTAATGTATGAAAACTCTGCTTCTATATACCAGTCTGCCATGCTGCTTAGGTTGGCTATGATTTTATCCAAAATCATGGGAGGTGGATGGCCAAAGATAGAGACATGCATTGGTACCATTACCCAATTGAAAATCTCATAGACGAAGTCTTTGGATTTATCTTCCCACAGTTTTGAGTGGTACACATTAATAGGCCCTGCGTTAGTTCGAGTCCAGATCCAACTCATTAATGTAATAGGTGTCATGAAGCAAATGGCATCCATAATGTAAGCAGACATGAAAAATGAATATGCTTTCCCACTGGCCTTTTGTGCTCAATATTCTGTAATCCAACTGGCCAGACTGTCTGACAACAATTTGGCCTAGTCAAAAGAGAAACCCTCATCTACTATGTGGATAAGAGGTACCCATGGGAGAAATAAGTGAGCGGTGTCCTCCTTCCCATAAAGTCTACAAACCATCGTTGCTATATACATGAATTGTGGCTCTAAAGACAAGATTGTATAAATTCCATTAGAATCGGCTCTGAATTTTGCAGGGTGCGAATACCAATCTTTGATTAGGTCGGATAAGCTTTTCCCAAAATGCTCACATTCTTTCTTTTTGAAACCCTCTAAGAATTTGACATTGTGAGTAAAGTTTGGTGTGGGGGAAAATTTGTACATTGCATGTAGATGCTCTGGCCTGAATGTCCCAATCGCCACCTTCTGGTTGTTGAATATTGTCCTAGTCGGGATATCTACATGGTCCAGCGCCCATCCGATCATATCATAGTAGGGAAAAATCTGTGGCCTTGATGCTATCTTGTGTATCTCTGACTGAGAGACAATTTTGTATTTGTTGGATAAGTCATCTTTTTCATTATTGCTGGAATCATCTGGACAATTTATCAGCTCGTATTGCAAAATGTTGGAGACATGTGTCCATGTTTTGACAATGTTGATGCTTCTAGGCAATGTATCAGAAATAATATCTAAACTTTGACCTGGATTCTCACTGATTGTCTTGGGCATTTTCTGTGGAGCCATGATATAGAACCTTGCAATTTGGTCTCCCGTCACAAAAAATGAAAACACAGACAAAGGTTATCTTGGTAAACCGGCTCTGTGAAAAGTAGAAGGAAATTTAAAATAATGACGGAAATCCTTTCGCTTTGAGCACTCAAGTTTGTGCGAGTCCTTTTGGACAGAGCATTTAAATCATTTAATAGAAAGATTTGGAGATAAAACAAGATCTTACTATCAATCATTTCACTAAATTTCTTATAAATGCCATAAATGTTTGATAATTCGTGACTTGGGAAGATCGCAGAAATGTTTAACTCTTTGTCTGTAAGCTGTACAGGTTAAGATTTGTTTAAGGAATTAATTAATCCAGTTTAATCTTGTTATCTCCTTAAATAACACAGTCAGTTTTGTTAATTTAGGTGATAGGAAGTCATTGAAAAATGTAATTCTAATTTTTTCAAGGTTCATTTTTTAGAACCTTATGTTTGTAATAAAGTTTTGAAAAAGTTGGATTTGATTTTTATTTTAAAAATTCAAAACACAGGTTTCGGTGGCTATGTGCCTCTCCAAAAGCGCTTCTAAGCCACCGAAAGCCCTATCTTTTGGCAGTATAAAATCGAAATTCCAGGCTATTTAGCCACCAAAAGAGCAAGAGCTTTGAAACAGTCAGCACATCCTTTCACACACCGAAACCGTCGGGTTGATGTGTTATGATTGCAATTAACCACTGAAAAGACAGAAGGAAATTCATTTGAAGACTTGGATCTCATCTCGATGTGATACATCAAATATTTTTAAACTTTTGTTTCATTAAAGCACGTGGCTGTGTGCATTCCCATCATTCAATTTTACCAATCATGGTGACTTCAAATCTTTCACGTTCCTTGTAATCAGGGTCTTTTTCTTAGTGCATATCTCATATTTTTTGTTTCTGTTGCAGCTAAGCCAAATCTCCCTAATTTTTCATTGTGTGTTCTCCCTCCAAGACCGAATTTCCAATTGCAGGTGTACAGGATCATTCCGGAAGATGAAGAAAGGAGGACCAGCTCTAAGGAAGGAAATTGATTATATTTGTTACCTGGAATCACACCCAGATGTGTGTCAACTATTCAAGGATGCAGGTTGCTACAAATTTTGTGAAAAATTACAGAGCTCTCACCAGTAGGTGGCAAAATCTTTTGCTCTGACTTTTGATGGAAGAAAAGTAGTCATTGGCCAAGATGAATTCTAAGTGGATGAATCCCTCATAGCTGAAGTGGCAGAGCTTCCAAGGACTGGAGAAAACTGGTTCAAAATCACTGTCACAAAGGATGTTGAATTTAGGTCATACCTGAAACCCGAACACAAATGTTTGGTATGGAAGAAAGACATTCCTATGTTTTTTCTTGAAGAGAAATGGCAACATTTATTGAAGGCCATCCTTGTTTATATAACTTGTGAAGGTAGATACAATAGGGTGATGATATATCATTTTAAACTCGTGAACCATTTCGCTGGTAGGAGCCCACTCAAACTGCCTTTTTACCTTCACAGAAGATTAACTAAGATGGCTCATCAGGTCAAAGCTAAGCCAAGCAAGGTTGCAGGCAGGCTATCCTATCATGGTTTGATTAAACTCTTGGTTTGTGAGCTGTTGCAGAGAAGGAGCAAGGAATGGAATTACTTCTTATTCTGGAACGATTTCCAGACTAATTTACAACCAGAGGATAAGAAGAGTCCTTCTTCAAAGAAGTCTTCTACTCCCAGAAGTGGAAAGAGGAAGAGGAGAGCCATCTCTCCAGTTCCAGTTGATCAGCTCTCTCCATCTTCTAAGCCTAAAAAAACTAAGAAGAAATTGAATTTTAGCAAGGAGGCAGAGAAGGCAGAAGAGCCTCCAGTGACAAGAAGATCCTAAATCTCCCCTATATAGACTCTGAGGATGAAGAGCACCAGGCTGAAGCAGAGCAAGGAGAAATCCTAGCAGAAGATCCAGTTACAACAAGGTATGAAGATCCAGTTACAGCAATGTATGTAGATCCATTCACAACAAGGTATGAAGATCTTCCATCACCTACACCCAAGGATGAGCATGAAATGCAAGTTGCAGAGGCATCATCTAGCAAGCCAAAGAAAAACAGAGAAAATAAAATCAAGAAATTCAAAGAGAAAATAAAACAAAAGGAAGTGCTAGAGAGGGTGATTAAAGCCAGATACAAAATCTTGTCAAAGAATTTTGCAGAAACCAGTTCATCCCTAGAAAAGTTGGCACATGAAAGTATAAAGGAAAAGAAAAAGAAGAAGGAGATTGTAAAAGACTACAACAACCTATGGAGAGTAGCTATGCACTTGAAAAAAAAGGTCAGGTATTTAAAGTTGCAAGCTATGTCTTCAAGACCTCAGCCTCAACCACAGGCTAATCTTGAAACCCTAGCATATGTATCCATCCATTGGAATGATCCAAAGGTAGCCAACAGCCCTACAACCATTCCAGAACTTGAACACGGTGCAGAGGCTTCCAAAGATCATCCCTAAGGTGTTTTAAAGCTAAGGCAAAAGGTATTGTGTAATTTTGTTATTTTTCACTAAGATAGAACTTTTGGTGGCTTAGGATAACATTTCAACTGTTCATTAGCCACCAAAAGAAGAGATTTCGATAGCTAATTGGCCCATATTTTGTCTATTTTAGCCACCGAAAGCACTGACAGGGCAGAGATGTATTGTTTTTGCACAGATCCAAGTTTTTCTTATCCAAATTCCTCAGGAATAGTTCCAAATGATAGATAATAATTAAGGTCATCATTATCAAGATTTTGTTTTGATTTTGGAGATGCCTAGCAAGGTGGAAAGGTTAAATTGGTTACATATTTTCTGGGAAAAAACTGTCTTGTTGCCAGCAAGTGGCAATTTCGATTTGTCCCATATCTTATGAAGACCCATCATCCTTGGAAGGCTTACTAGACTTGTCAAAGATTTTGAAAGACATGAAGATCACTTGAAATAAGGAGTTGACCTATTTTATAGGATCTCTGCCTATTTTCTTGTGTCAGTTATTGATTTTCTATTTTTGGTAAATCCGATCCAGTATTTTAGGATCTGAATATCTGATGTAAAGGCTATAAAGCCACAAACTTTTGATGAACCAAGGGTTTGAATTTGGAGAGTTTTTCTCACTCTGCTTAAGCTTCTCATTTGCAGACCAAATAATACAAGTTTCTTTTGCATTACCTATTCAGATTCATATTTTCTCTGTCTATTCTATATTTGCACATGGATGTTTAATTCATGTCTATTATGTTTGTCTAAAGCCTGATAGTTGTTATCCTATCTTTTATTTGATGAGTTGAATTTAAAATATCTTTTACTCATTGTGACTGGCCATTCATATATCTTTATGTGTGAGTCTGTTGGAATAGCAAGAATTCTCCATACATTCACTTAAGTTACAAACCCTCTGAATAGTGAGAGTTAAAAGCCTTGTCATCTGGTTATGTTTATGCATGTCTTCAGAGAGCAGGTCTGATTTAGTCATCTGACTTTATCCAATTAAGAGAATATTATACACTATTGAGATATTAGTTAAGTTACCAGGAATCTCTGAGATACAACCTAAGAGAGTTTCCTGGAGTGATAACAAATTGGCGTCGTTGCCAGGGAGAGGAGATCAAAACTCAGCTTTCCTGGGAGACGACATGGAGCTGATCTTTGATGATAGACAAGGATTAGACATTGCATTGGTTGTAATCATCTATCTGGTGACTCCACGCGTTCATCCTGGCTCCAAAGAAAATCATTACTAGGGAAAATCTACAAGAATCACCTGTCACACCAGTACCCAATCCATAACTGATTCTCAGAAGAGGGAGATCATTTCATGGTCAGACTTCAAAATCAGGTATTAAAAGTAACCCTCTTTCTCATTCTGAGGAATCAAAAGATGAAAAAACTGATTCTTCTTCCTCTAATATTATCAATGAAAAATCAACTGTAACAACTGCAGAAGGATCATTTGTTGAAAATATTTCTGTAGAGCAACAAATTGTTTCTTATCAAGAGGAAAATGTCATTGCAGAAGAAGTGATAGGCTCTAATTTGGTTGAAGAAGCATCTAAGTCTTTGGAAATAAATCACATCTCCTCATCCCTTGAGTCCTTTCACTCACAACAGAAAGAAGACCACATAAATATTCACACTAACCTTCTTGTTGTAGAACATATTCTACAGGAATTGTCTGCTAAAGGTGAAAAAAAATTGGTTGAACAACTTGCAAATTTCTATATATCTTCATATCAAACTTCTTTCCCATCAAAGAGTTCACCCCTTTTTCAATTAAATCCCCCCATTGTTGAAGAATCTGAGAAAATCCTATCACCTCTCTCACCAATAGTCATTATGGCTGCACCTCCTCCATTGACCAAAATGCAACAAATTCTAGTTGCTAGATATGCACCTCTTGTGTTGCCAAATCAACCTGCAGCTATGCCCATTGGTGACTACCAGAAGTATATGCCAAAATTTACTGGAGAAGGAGATGTAACTGCAGAGGAACATATAGAAGCCTTCTATAGCTATGTTGAGAACCTAAACATAGAAGATGTTGATGTCTGGACTAGAGTCTTTGTTCAGAGCTTGGATGGTCATGCTAGGAAGTGGTTCAAGGAACTTCCTGCTGGTTTTGTAGCCTGAATAGAAGAGTTGGATGATGTCTTTTTAAAACACTGGGGAGAAAGGAGAGATTTCTTGTACTATATCACAGAATTTGGAAACCTTAATAAAGAAAATGGTGAATATGTGTTTGATTTCACCAAGAGATTCAACAGAATGTATAGTAAAATACCTACAGAAATCAAACCTACAGAGACTTCTGCACAAATCACTTATGCCAACTCATTTGATTCTGAATTTTGTTTTCTACTGAGAGAGAGAGAAGGTCTTCTACACTTTCCTTGATGCAAGATGATGCCCTTGAAGTTGAGTCAAATATCTTAGCTGCTCATAAGTTAAAGGGAAATGTTGATAGAAAAAGGCAGAAGGAAGAAGCCTCTTCCTCATCATTTCAAAATCCCAAGATAGACAAATTGGATAATATGCTAGAGTCATTAACCTCAGAAATGTCCAAGTTAAAAATTGAAAATAAGCAGCCTGCCAAGGGAAAAGGCTCCTATGAATACCATCATAGAAATCCAAATCAGAATCCTAATACTTTCAGGAGGAATAACCAACAAACACATATTTCCAGAAGAGAGAGAAATCCCACAGAAGATCAAAAGGTAAGAGCCCCTCTCCAAAATATTGTGATGGATGAAGATGAAAATGATTTTCAAGAAGAAGAAGAAGATAATATTCACTATGTTGGAGATGATGCAGGGAAATCTTATTTGACACAGCATGATTATGAAGAGGCATTAATGACTGAATAGATAAATGAAATTGCTGCTGATAATGGTGTTTTTCAAACTGATTTTGGGAACAAATACAATCTAAGATCTAAGTCTAATATTGCCAAGCAGAGTACACCATCTCCTCCTTACAAGAAAATAGCTGCCCCTGCCAAGAAACAAACTCAAAAAGATCAGGTTCTTGATGACCAACCAATTTCTTTGAAAACCCCTTCAAAGGAAAATGCACCAGCTCCTCCTCCCAAGAAGACTGTTGATCCTACCAAGCAACAAATTCAAAAAGAGCAGATTTCTTTAAAATCCCCTTCAATTGAGGTAAAAATTTCTAATATTTGAAGTTGAAATACAGAAGATCAAAATCCCCATCCCTTTGGTTGAGTTAATGAAGAATAAATCGTTCAACAAAGATATTCTCAAGACTATTGATCCCAAATCCATATGTTCCTCTGTTGATATTCTCAATATATATGATGACAAGCCCACCATTGTCTTAGGTCAAATGATAGAGGATAGAGATAAAAGTTGTCCACCTTTTTATATCTCTCTGAACATTCATGATAAAACATTGCATAACTGCCTGCTAGACTCTAGAGCCTCTCACAATCTAATGCCAAAGGAAGTTATGGATGAGCTTGGATTAGACATTACTAAAACTTACCATGATCTTTTCTCATTTGACTCTAGAAAATTTAAATGTCTCGGGATGATCAAAGACTTGGCAGTGACTTTAACTCAAGCACCTATGAAAACTATGCTCATGGATATAGTTGTAGCAGACATTCCACCCAAATTTGGATGTTTGTTATCAAGATCATGGATGAAGAGGTTAGGAGGAACTCTTCAAATGGACCTTTCATATGCTACTATCCTTGTTTTTGGAGGAGGAAACAAGAGACTATACAGAGAGTCACAGCTTGCCTACATTATCAGTGACGAACAAAATCCAGCCAACCATCCTATTTACTCAGTTGAAACAGGTATGGGATATTGTATATTACAGTTTGATGATTCACTGTTGGATTCATTGTTGCTTAAACAACCTAGTGTTCAGCCCACAGAGGTAGGAGAAGATGATCTATGGAGTATGTTTTTTGATGGGGCATGTACTAAAGAGACTATTGGAGCAGGGGTTTTATTGATTTCACCATCTAAAGAAACTAAAAATTTGTCTTTCAAACTTGATTTCCAAGTCACAAATAACATTGCGGAATACGAGGCTTTGCTCTTAAGTTTGAATGTTGCAAAAGAAATGAAGATCAAGAGGTTGCAAGTATATATCGAGATGCTGATTTAATCATTCAACAGGTAAATAAGTATTTCCAAGCCAAGCATGTGAGGTTGAAAGCTTATAGAGATGAGGTGATAAATTTTATTGTTGTATTCACTGAAGTCAAGATCTCATATATTTCTATGGCCATGAATCAGATGGATGGTTCATTGGTTGTTTTAGCTAGTACTTTCATACCTCCTTTGCCCCCAAAGTTGAATTATGAAATTCAGGTAAAGTATAGGCCTTCCTTACCTGATAATGTTAAATTCTTGAAAGTATTCGAAGATGATGCAGAGCTAAGTAGATTTCTAGGAGTGATGGATGAGTTTTCAGATTTACAAATTGATCAAGACAATGAGCATGATGAAGAAGCTCAAAGGCCTAAATTCATAAATAAAATTGAAGCCCATGAAATTGTGCAACTCTCTACCAACTGTATCCCCAAAGGTTTGGTCCCTTTAGAGAAACTTTTTGATCATAATGACGTTGCCATTAAACTAGAAAATAAAGAGGAATATTTTGATGTGTTTCAGTTTAATGTAGAAAATGAAAAAAACCCTAAGTATGTTAATCTAGCTTCTCATTTGATTGATAAACAAAAATCTGAATATGGTGAGTTGTTAAAGGAATTTTCTGATATATTTGCATGGAAGTATAGTGATTTGAAGACACACAATACAAAGATTATTCAACATAAAATTCCTTTGAACAAAGACACAAAAAATTTCAGATAGAAACTCAGATCATTCAGTCCAATATTGTTGCCTATTATGGAGAAGGAAATCAAAAAAATGATGGATGCCAAGATCATCATCCCTCTTAGATACTCTGAATGGATTGCCAACCTTGTTCCTGTTAGAAAGAAAAATGGTGAGATTAGACTCTGTGTAGACTTCAGGAATCTAAACAAATGCTCTAAAAAAGATAATTACCCATTGCCTAAGATGGAACATATTCTGCAAAAAATTTCTAGAGCTAGTGTCATGTCATTCATTGATGGTTTCTCAGGGTATAACCAAATTGAATTCCATCCAGATGATAGGGAAAAAACAACATTTACTACACCATGGGGTACATTTATGTATGAAAAAATGCCATTTGGACTGATGAATGCAGGAGAAACATTCTAGAGGGCAGTGGATATTTCATTCGTGGGGGAAAAAGATAGATTTGTCTTGATTTATATTGATGGTATCACATTTTTTTCATACAGCCATGAAGATCACTTGCAGCATCTAAGAAAGACTTTCTTGAAATGTAGAAAATATGGTATTTATTTAAATCCCAAGAAATCCCATTTTGCACTCAGAGAAGATAAGTTGCTTGGGCATATTATTTATGTAGATGGAGTGAAGATCGATCCAGCAAGAGTAGAGGCAATTCAGAAATTGTCTCTCCCAAGATCCAAGAAAGATATCCAATCTTTCCTTGGAACCATAAATTTCATCAGGAGGTTTATTGCAAATTTTGCAGAGCTTACCAAATATATCACATGCATGTTGAGAAAATATTCTGAAGGAAAGTGGACAGAAGAAGCCATACATTCTTTTGAATCTATCAAAAAAGATATTATGACAGCCCCTGTCTTAATTAGCCCGAACTTTGATAAAGATTTTTATATTTTCTCATTTTCCTCTAATGATACAATTGCAGCAGTGTTGTTACAAAAGAATGAAGATGGGCATGAGCAACTAGTAGCATTTTACAGCAAACTTTTAAGGGATGCTAAAATTAAGTATGACCCAATTGAAATACAGGCCTATGCACTAATCAAATCACTCAAAGCATTCAGGATCTATATACTACAGTCCAAGGTAATAGCCTATGTACCCTCAAGTTTTGTGAAATATGTCCTTGTTCAACCTAACATTGATGGTAAGAGGAGAAAGTGGATAGCTAAAATGATTGAATTTGATATAGAGATCAAGCCAATAAAACTTATCAGAGGCTAAGGACTTGCCAAACTTATTGCAGAAGACAATTGTAGAATGTTAGAGATAAATTTTGTTGGGGTAAATGAAGAAAGTGATCAACATCAAATTTCAGTAGAGAAACTCAACTATGATTTGCAAGTATCCTTTCACTTGGCAGATTGTGAATGGTACAGTCATATAATTCATTTTTTGCAGAATTTGACAGCTCCACCAGATATGAGCAAGACACAGGTGAGAGCTTTGAAACTTAAGGCCATTAAATTTTGCATAAATGACAAGATGTTTTTCTGGAAAGATCCATCAGGGGTACTCTTGAGATGCATTAACAAGGAAGAACCAATTCAAACAATGACAGAATTTCATAGCAGTGAATGTGGAGGACACCATTACTAGAAAACCACTGCTCGCAAAATTTTGAGAGCTCGCTACTATTGGCCTTGTTTATTTTCTGATGTATGTGCATTTGTCAAATCATGTGATAAATGCCAAAGGTTTTCAGGTAAGTAGCAGTTGAAATCTCTGCCCCTTAAACCTGTTATGGTTATAGGTCCTTTCCAACAATGGGGGTTGGATTTCATTGGAAAAATACATCCACCTTCTAGCAATCAACACAGATGGATTCTTTTTGCTACTGATTACTTCACGAAATGGATTGAAGCCATTCCCACCAGGAATGCCAATCATACAGTAATCATTAAATTTCTATATGATCATATTTTTGCTAGGTTTGGCTGTCCCAAAAGACTTGTTACAAACAATGCAGCAACATTCAATGATAAATCCTTGGTAAAGTTGTGTGAGGACATGGGAATCCAACTAGTTCATCCTACAACCTATTATCCACAAGGCAATGGCCTTGCTGAGTCTTCAAATACGAGTCTGATAAGAATTGTTAAAAAATTACTAGATCATAATCAAAGGCGTTGGGACTCTAAATTAAAGTTCACTTTATGTGTTGATAGAATAATAAATAAGAAATCTATTGATACATCTCCATTCAAGTTGGTTTATGGTACAAAAGTTGTTTTTCCAATCCAGCTTGCATTACCAGTAGCTAGATTTCTTCAAGAGGTTGATTCCGAGCCAAATGATCTTACCAGGAGGATTTTTCATTTGGTTGAATGACAGCAGGTCAGAGAATAGTTGGTTGAAAAGATTGAATTGCATCAGAGGAATATGAAGGACACTTTTGGTAGAAAGGTGAAGGTAGATATTTTTGAAACAGGGGATCTAGTTTTGAAATGGGATGCAGCAAGGAAGGAAAAGGGTAAACATGGCAAGTTTGATTCTCTCTGGACAGGCCCATTTATTATATCATCAGTGCAGTAGAACAACACTTTTTTTCTCCAAAATCTAGAAGGTGATGAAGTCACAGGTGTCCCATTCAATGGGCGTTTTCTCAAACTCTATTTTTCATGAGGCTTTCTCAAGCCTTACTCTATTGTAAATATTTATTTTCAATTTTTATTTTTCAGTTTGTGTGTCAAAATTACTCCATGCCCAATGGACTACTGAGTCAAGTTAGTTTTGAGTCTTAGGTGATAGGAAGGCTACTGAGCCAGGTCAGTTTTGAGTCTTAGGTGATAGGAAAGGCTACTGAGTCAATAAGGTTCTTGAAACCTCACAGGAAGGCTTTCATCCCCAGAAGGAGCCAGATGTTATCTCCTTAAATAAAACAATCAGTATTGTTAATTTACGTGATAGGAAGTCATTGAAAAATGCAGTCCTAAATTTTTCAAGGTTCATTTTTGAGAACCTTATGTTTGTAATAAATTTTTCAAAAAGTCAAATTTGATTTTTATTTTAAAAATTCAAAACATAGGTTTCGGTGGCTAAGTGCCTCTCCAAAAGCGCTTCTAAGCCACCGAAAGCCCTAACTTTCGGTAGCATAAAACTGAAATTCGGAGATATTTAGCCACCGAAAGCGCAGGAGCTTGGAAACAGTCAGCACGTCCTTTCATGCGCCGTAACTGTCGGGTTGATGTGTTATGATTGCAATTAACCGCCGAAAAGACAGAAGGAAAGTCGTTTGAAGACTTGGATCTCATCCCAGCATGATACATCAAATATTTTGAAACTTCTATTTCATTAAAGCACGTGGTTGTGTACATTCCCATCATTCAAGTTTACCAATCATGACGACTTCAAATCTTTCATGTTCCTTGTAATCAGGGTCTTTTTCTTAGTGCATATCTCATATTTTTCGTTTCTATCGCAGCTAAGCCAAAGCTCCCTAATTTTGCGCTGTGAGTTCTCCCTCCAAACTCGAATTTCCAATTGCAGGTATACAGAAGCATTCTGTAAGATGAAGAAAGGAGGACCAGCTCTGAGGAAGGAACTTGATGATATTTTTTACCTAGAATCACACCCAGATGTGTGTCAACTCTTCAAGGACGCAGGTTGCTACAAATTTTGTGAAAAATTATAGAGCTCTCACCAGCAGGTGGCAAAATATTTTGCTCTAACTTTTGATGGAAGAAAATAATTCATTGGCCAAGATGAATTCCAAGTGGATGAAGCCCTCATAGCTGAAGTGACAGAGCTTCCAAGGACTGGAGAAAACTGGTTCAAAACCACTGTCACAAAGGATGTTGAATTTAGGTCATACCTGAAACCAGAACACAAATGTTTGGTATGGAAGAAAGGCATTCCTATGTCTTTTCTTGAAGAGAAATGACAACATTTATTGAAGGCCATCCTTGTTTATATAACTTGTGAAGGTAGATACAATAGGGTGATGATCTATCATTTTAAACTCATGAACCATTTCACTGGTAGGATCCCACTCAATCTACCTTTTTACCTTCACAAAAGCTTAACTAAGATGGCTCATTAGGTGAAAGTTAAGCCAAGCAAGGTTGCAGGTAGGTTATCCCATCATGGTTTGAATAAACTCTTGGTTTGTGATCTGTTGCAAAGAAGGAACAAGGAATGGAATTACTTCTTATTCTGGAACGATTTTCAGACTGATGTACATCTAGAGGATAAGAAGAGTCCTTCTTCAAAGAAGTCTTCTACTCCCAGAAGTGCAAAGAGGAAGAAGAGATCCATCTCTCCAATTCCAGTTGATCAACTCTCTCCATCTTCTAAGCCTAAAAAAACTAAGAAGAAACTGAATTTTAGCAAGGAGGCAGAGAAGGAAGAAGAGCCTCCAGTGGACAAGAAGATCCTAAATCTCCCCTATACAAACTCTGAGGATGAAGAGCACCAGGCTGAAGCAGAGTGAGGAGCAATCCAAGCAGAAGATCCAGTTACAATAGGGTATGAAGATCCAGTTACAATAGTGTATGTAGATCCATTCACAACAAGGTATGAAGATATTCCATCACCTACACCCAAGGATGAGCATGAAATGCAAGTTGCAGAAGCATCATCTAGCAAGCCAAAAAAAAATAGAGCAAAGAAAATCAAGAAACTCAGAGAGAAAATAAAACAACAGGAAGTGCTAGAGAGGGTGATTAAAGCCAGATACGAAATCTTGTCAAAGAATTTTTTAGAAACCAGTTCATCCCTAGAAAAATTGGCACATTAAAGTATAAAGTAAAAGAAAAAGAAGAAGAAGATTGTAAAAGACTACAACAGCCTATGGAGAGTAGTTATGCACTTGAAGAAAAAGGTCAGGTCTTTAAGGTTGCGAGCTATGTCTTCAATACCTTATCCTCAACCACAGGCTAATATTGAAACCCTAGCAGATGTATCCATCCATTGGAATGATCTAGAGGCAGCCAATAACCTTACAACCATTCCATAACTTGAACAAGGTGCGGAGGCTTCAAAAGATCAGCCCTAAGGTGTTTTAAAGCTAAGGCAAAAGGTATTGTGTAATTTTGTTATTTTTCACTAAGACAGAACTTTCGGTGGCTTAGGAAAACATTTCAACTGTCCATTAGCCACCGAAAGCAGACCTTTCGGTAGCTAACTAGCCCATATTTCATCTATTTTAGCCACCGAAAGCACTGACATGGCAGAGAGGTATTTTTTTTGCACAGATCCAAGTTTTTCTTATCCAAATGCCTCAGGAATGGTTCCAAACAATAGATAATAATTAAGGTCATCATTATCAAGATTTTGTTTTGATTTTGGAGATGCCTAGCAAGGTGGAAAAGTTAAATTGGTTACCTATTTTCTGGGAAAAAACTATCTTGTTGCAGGTTGAAATTTCGATTTGTCCCATATCTTATGAAGACCCATCAACCTTGGAAGGCTTACTACACCTGTCGAAGATTTTGAAAGACATGAAGATCACTTGAGATAAGGAGTTGACCTATTTTATAGGATCTCTGCCAATTTTCTTGTGTCAGTTATTGATTTTCTATTTTTGGTAAATTTGATCCAGTATTTTAGGATCTAAATATCTGATGTAAAGGCTATAAAGCCACAAAATTTTGATGAACCAAGGGTTCAAATTTGGAGACTTTTTCACACTCTGTACTTAAGCTTCTCATTTGCAGACCAAATAATACAAGTTTCTTTTGCATTACCTGTTCAGATTCATATTTTCTTTGTCTATTCTATATTTTCACATGGATGTTTAATTCGTGTCTATTATGTTTGTCTAAAGCCTAATAGTTGTTATCATGTCTTTGCTTTGATGAGTTGAATTGCAAATATATTTTACTCATTGTGACTAGCCATTCATATATCTTTATGTGTGAGTCTACTGGCATAGTAAGAATTCTCCATACATTCACTTAAGTTACAAACCCTCTAAACAGTGAGAGTTAAAGCCTTGTCATCTAGTTATGTTTATGTATGTCTTGAGAGAGCAGGTATGATTTAGTCATCTGACTTGATCCAATTAAGAGAATATTATACACTATTGAGATATTAGTTAAGTTACCAGGCATCTCTGAGATACAACCTAAGAGAGTTTCGTGGAGTGATAACAAATCCTTTAATTGAGTGTAATTAGTCCTTAATCCATTTTTCGGCATTCGCAGTATCGGGTGATTTTACTCTTAGTCTTAGACCATGAACCCCAAATTGGAGATATTGCGATTTGGTTGATTAATTGTGATTAGACTTAAGTTTTTAATTAACCACGATCAATTAATAAATTTCGCAACCTCGGGTATCGGGGTTACAAACGTATTGCTTCGAGGTAAAAACCGTCAAGTCGCGAAATCACGTTAACGATTAACTATGGCTTAATTATCATTATTCTTGTAATTGACCAGATTTATCTCACGCTGATTTCACAACTTCGTACATCGGATGTTCGAAGGGTGTTTCGAGGTGTCACTCCCGAAACACGAAAGTACGATGTATTAAAAAGTGATAATCCCTGCTTAAAGGTTCAATAATTGTTATTAAACTTAAACTGACTTCGTTACTTCGCGTGTCGGGACATTTAGATCTTTGATATGTATAACCGTAATATCTATGAAATCCTGAAATTTGACTTTTGAGGCTTACGTGTATCGCTTTTTTATTTGGAAAGTAGGCAGCTCCAATGCTTTGATAACTGGAGTATTTGAAAAATACGAGTGTTCCAACAACAACCACAATTGGAATTGGAACCCTTTGATAAATGGGCCTTGGATTTTGTAGGGCCAATCAATACTCCTTGTTATCCCCATTTTGTGGAATAATTAAGGATATCATGTCTCGAGGCCCTCAGGTTGCAGATATGGAGTGTCGAGAGACTACATGATCAACAATGTCCACTTGCACATACAGAAGCCCACTCTATCACCACATTTTGATCCATTTTCAGTGCATCCACCACACCAGTTATCTTTTGGAAAGCAGAAGGGTCTTGCTCCATGCAATACAAGTCATATATTGTTCCAGGTAATCACCCTAATATTTAAGGCATTTGAACATGTTGTATTAAAGTTTCTTTTGATTATAGAATTCCTTCTTGGAAATTATTCCTTTGACCCTATTTCACCTTGGTGAGTGTCATATATTTCATAGTAAGTGGCCAAACTTTGGGACAGGTTTGTGACTAGGGGTCCCTTAAGGGGTTATTGTACCATTCCCAACCATACTTACCACTTTCCGCTCATTACACTCCCATCATATTGTCCTCTTCTAGGTCCTTTGAATTTAGTGACCCAATAAAGGCATGTACCTCATTTCATGGGAAAAAGGGGTTGAAGGTATAGCGGGATTGTTTTTGGATAAAAATATAAAAGCCTAGATATAAACCTTCCATATGCTTCACCCAAGGATCCTTGAGAAAGAAATGAAATGCTTCTTTGTAAGAAAATGGGGACCTAAAAAAATAAATGATAGTGAATGCTTAAGGGTTTAGTTGGAGGATGGGAGGTATTATTACACTAGCTTATCATGATCATAGGTATTTAGTGGTATGGAATTACCATCATCTGGTCCCCAAGCCAGGGTAGTGGCTCTTAGTTACACAACTGAGAGAAAGGGGGTCTCATTATGATCCAACCTTTTCATCTCCGCGAGATACTTGTGAGTGACATTGTCATTATCTGGACACCACACCAGGACAGTGGCCTTCAACTCATTCCTTAAAGAAGAAAATAAATAAAGAATGGTAAGAAGATGTTCTTGGAAAAAATGCATTGCAAACGAAGGTACCACACACCCTCTACAAAGGCACCCATAAATGAGATAATATGATCCCTTGTATGTCATGAAACTCAATGACCTATGAAGTCTAAACCCCTTCCACCTCATCACCCACTACATAACCTTGAGAGGCCATCCTTGGGAGCATCCCCTACTTGAGGGATTTGGTTTACCCAATAGTAATCCTATGACACCCCTCCCATACTTAAACTTGGTCAATTGTATAGGGTTTTGAGAATTTGTTTAATTTGATGAGGTAGTTTTGATGCACATGTTTAGGTGTCTTGCTTATTAGACATGGTTTACACTTGTCATGATATCTTTTACTTGAGATATTTGGAGGGAGTACCCTTTTGTTTTGCAATACCTTGCTTGGTGGCCAATTTTGGGAGAACAAGTCTAGCTTGGGTTTCCATGGGGAAAGAAGCCCACCGGATGGATGCCTAGGGCCCACATGTCGGATGACATATATGTGCTTTTGGAGGCCTAGAAAACATCATGATAGACCTAACCTAGCCCCTACCACCCAAACGACTTGCACATCTTCTCATTAGAGAATTGATGGAGAAGGCTTAGCACATTATGAGGAGGCTCAAAGAGCCCCAACGACTTCCACATCTTCTCCAACAAGTTTCTCAAGTTCCAAAAACGTCCCCTAAAGGGGTGGCATCATCTTACTTTAGGGTTTCTTTTGTGCAAAAGTGAATTTTAAGATGAATTTTTTAATATTATTTTGATGCAAGGGGTAATATAATGGTTGTTGACCCCTTATCTTATGTTTTACCCTTTCTAAGTGGACAAACTATGTGTTAGACATCTTGTATAAATAGAGATCATGTGAATCTCATTTTGAACATAACTCTCCCATTGTGAGAGGTACTTGGATGAAATTTTCCCCCTCTTTGGGAAATATCTATCTCTTATGCTATTTTTTATGGTTTATCTTTACTATTGGATGGATGGATGATGTTCTATCTCTCTTGGAGGATTATTTTCTTGCTTATGGTGGAATTTGCTTGATGAATTAGGGTTTCATCTTGTTAATGCTTCAACTTGGTAAGGATTTCATGGTTATTGCTCTCTTTTCTTGGTTGTAAGATTAATGAAATGATATATTGGGGAGTATAAGGGAATACACCCCCCTCCAAGTCCACTTTTATTCTTTGGAATAATCTATTATGCAAAGGATACTAGGAGTAAAAGGGTTTACACCCTCCTAGGTTTTCCTTGTTGGTTAGGGTTTGCCTTGGGGAGTAAAAGGGTTTACATGCCCAAGGAAGTAACCCATCCAACTATTTTTATCAAGAGACTCCATTTACCCAATGGTTAGAGGCACTATTTCAATTGCATTAGAGAAATAAAATCTTGCATTGGTAAACGTGAAATTTTGGAATTTTGAGATTGTCTAAATTGGAAAGTGATCTTTGTGCCTTGTGAACCTTTGAGCCTCTAGGGAATTTTATTTATAAAAGTATTTATTGTTGCTGTTATAACTTAAATATACATCCATTAGGGCTGCATAAACCCTAAAAAAAAATCTCTTAATAACTCTCTAACCAACCGTCAAAAGTTGCTAAAAATCTGCCCCTATAATCTACTAGTCTTAGCGCACTTTTTGGGTGGATTGTTGGCAAGTTTTGGTAGTTGAATTATTTTCTGTAATAACTTGTTTTTTACAGTCATAAGGCTGATAATTATCACTGCAGTAACGTTTTTATGACAGTCTTACTTTTATGCTAAAGTCTTGCTCTTTCATTATTGAGTTAAACCAATCTTTACTAGCTTGTCTCTCGCTTATTCAACTAGACTTTTAGCACTTATTTTGCCAATCTTATTATATTTTACATGCTGATATATATCACTGATTTTTGCTTCATTTATGGACATAAATATTAAATTTCTTTTACACCTAACATATTACAAGCATACTTCGATTTTCTTGTGTCTCGGGCATGTACAAACATTCTCAGCAGGTGCCCAAGGACTTGGAAACCCTAAACCTTTCCTAGGACTCATTTACAAGTTCCCTTTTCCATATAGGAACTTGAAATTTAGAGGAATCCATTCATACATCTCATTTTCCATCTCAATCCCCACTAGGGTCACTGGGATTCCCCCCTTGAGGTGACTACCTCACCTCGAAAGTGATGGGAACACCTGCCTAAGGTGATAGTGGGTAGGTTCTCTCTAAGTTGTCGCCAATTGGTGGTTGGGTCAGGATTTTCCCAACCTACAACTTGTGCGATAAAACTCCTTCTCACTGTAACTCCTACATCATAGTATGCACATATTATGTCACAAAATGTATTGAAGTCAAGTCACTCTCATTTGTGACAAAACAAGCTTTAGTAGGATTTCTTCACGAAGAAATCTTCACCATATTCAGGATACATTGGGAAATAGTTACTGATGGAGGAACTCAATTTACTTCAAGACTCATTATATACTTGATGGATAAACACAAGATCAAACACAAGGTTACCACACCATATCACCCATAGGCCAATGGACAGGTAGAAGGAACAAACAAAATTATTGAGGCCATTATCACCAAGACTGTTAGACTACACCTCAAATATTGGGTCAACAGACTACCTAAAGGTTTATGAAACTACCGAACAACATGGAGGACTACCATCAGTTGCACTCCATATGAATTTGTGTATGGAAAAATAGTATTATTTTCCATTGAAATAGAGATTCAGACACTTAGAACAATTGTACAAATTGGAATGGACTTAACTGCAGCTTATAAATAGAGACTCCTCTAGATCAACGCACTGGATGAACTTCACCGGGCTACCCTACACCATACTACAATAATACAACATCAAAGAGCTTGATGGCATGGCATGTTCATTAAGAAAAATAAATTCAAAGTTGGATATTGGGCCTTGTTATTTGACTCTAGTTTCAAATCTTTCAAAGGGAAGTTTCACACTCGATGGCTCGGGTCTTACAAGATTAATATTGTATATGACAATGGATCCATCAAACTCCTCACCATTGACAATGAGAGAACTCCTCTGATGGAAAATGGACATAGGCTTCAATTATATCATAAAACTCTATCCAAGGAAGCATTTTTGAAGAGAATTACTAATGGATGGCCCGAAAATGATTTGGAGATTGTTAACAAGGTGGGAACCCATGTTGAATGATTCATTCATGTTCAAAAATAAAAATAAAAATAATAAACTCATGTATGAAAACCCTTAGGGGCGTGCCTAGGGGCATGTTTTTTGAAAATCATCTTATACTGGTGCATGACATGCTAAAAAAAAAGAAGGGCACTTCACAATTTCATGATGGTTATGTTAGGATTCTTCTGATTAAGTTTTTTTAATAAAGTTTTGTTTGTTGTAATAAAATATTTTTTTTCAGGATATGCGAGGGAGAATAATATTGTTGTTGCAACTCTGGGTGTTGCAACTCTTGTTGTTATAACTCATATTGTTTCAACTCTGGGTGTTGCAAATCTTATTGTTGCAACTCCTTTTTGTTGAAACTCATATATGTTGCAACTCCTATTGTTGCAACAACTCCTATTTTCTACACCTCTTGTTCCTACGACTCCTATCACTACAACTCTTGTTGTTGCAACCCCTATTGTTGTGACTCCTACTGCTTCAACTCCTTTTGCTACAAATTTGCATATCAATGTTGTAAATTCACCAATTTCACAACTCCTGTTGAGATACCATGTCAAGCCACAGTCCTAACCCACATGTTGTTGCTACTCTGGAACATTGTTGCAAATATGCCATTCCTGCAATTCAAAACATTATCACAACTCTTCTTGTTGCTACAACTCTACACACTGCTACAAATCCGGAACATCACTACATCTATGTTCTCTATTGCTACAACTATGTGCACCATTGTTGCAACTCTGCGCACCGTTCCTACAAGTCTACAAAAAGGCTACAAGCCCAACCACCGCTACAACTTTGCATGTTGCTGCAACTTAATATGTTTATTCTACTCTGAAGAATTTTTGTTTCAAATCTCGAAAACTGACATGAAATATCGACAAAGGTATGCACAATCACAACAAGGCATGGTAAGTCGAAAGGTACATATCTTGAATTGTGTAATGAGTAAGCAATGAATTGGCATAATTGTGACCTAATCACATCACTAAAATTCCATCACACACTCATAATTACCCAAACCATAACATAATTACCCCTTGCCACCACCATTCTCATTCAAACTTTGAACTCTCCACCTTCCAAACTATTCATACCGAGTTGCAGCCATATTTGTTTGAGTACCGAGCAGAAAAATGGGAGGCTCACTGAACTACAGAGAGCCCACATAAACCCTCTTGTTCGAGGCATACAAGAACATTGGGTAAAGTTTCCAGAAGAGAAGTTGGTTGGAATACCTAAACATACTGCAGGGGTATGATGATAATGTGGCATTGGAATTCACCATCAATTTCAGGGAAATAAGGACAAAGATAGCAGGGGTAGTCGTGAAGGTAACAAAGGACGCAATCATATAATTTACTCAGCTTCCTCAGATGGGAGAATGATGATATTTCCACCAGAGGCCCAATCTTGAAATTCTAAAGCAGTTCCTTGAACTGAGGGAAGCCTTGGTCCAGAAAGCCACGGGGTTTGAAAGGACTTCACTATCGAGCCCATGGAAATATGTTTCCATTTTCATGCAGCCATACATCACCTACGAGGGATTTTATGGGGTTGTATACCTGCAACACATATGTTTGTTGGACCACCTACGACACGAAGAGCTAGTTAACATGTCATTTTTCCTTTGGAGGACGTTGCAAACCATGGCCAAACAAGCATAGAAGGTCATTTTCCTTAGGGAATCCCTCTCACACCATGGTCTAATCAAACTTTTTGTCGAACATGCACTACAAAGGGAGGGCATGAAATGGAATGAGGTGGTAAGAGCACCAGTCGGCACCATAACATCGTCCAAAAGAGCACTAGTTGGTGCCATAACATCGTCACAAAGAGCACCATCCTATGCAACTCCTCCACGAGACAACGATGCTACAACTCCAAAAGCTGAGGTTGTTGCAACTCTACAGGTCGCAGCCACTACAGATATGGACGTTGTAATGGCTACAATTCTAGAGGCCGAAAAAGATACAACTCTCAGAACTACATCCATTGAGAAAGAAACCCCTGAGGGCTCAATCTAATACTATTTAACTCAATCCATCATATAGATATGTTCTTCCTTGGCCTCCTAGTCATTGTAATGTGCCTATCTCACTTGGAAGTATTAAGTATGAATAACCCATGATTACTTTAGAGAAATCACCCTCCTACAACCATAAACCTCCCCACAAATAGAAGCTCGGTCCAAATAAGTGAGGTTCAACCCTCAGTTAGCAATAACTCAACCCACAAAGGATGGCTATTTCTCACAACTAAAATATATCTTCAGCTGCAAAGTAAGGCACCCATATTTGAGAGATTTGACCCCCCACAACCTTAACTTGGCTCCCACATCCAGAAAACATGACTCACATCATAGCTCAACCTTCCCACAATCCAACTCGACCTCCTCAATGAGATTCAACCCACTCACAAATAAATCAGGCTTGCCAGCAACAAGAAAAACTTAAGCAAAAAGAAAGATCTCAACCACCAACAAAGAAATATCAACTGTAAAGAAATGAACTTTGTCACCAATGAAGCACAAATAGAAGATCTAAGTGATCCTCTCTCAATGACTAGCTAGGGTGGATAGTCTCACCACTAAAACCAATATCCAAATATCTCTATGGTTTTCGTCCCAAAGATCCAAAGCCACAAGAGCTCTCTCAATTCATTCTTTAGAAAATACCAGTGAATAATGAGAGAGGGGGATCCTATTTCCCTTTTTATTCTTTCGTTGACCCGTTTTTCCATTTTTACCCTTTTAATAAGTTGAGTGACTTTTCATTATCCCAATAGTCACTTAGGTCCCTTTTTATTAATTACTCAATGTCACTTTTAAAAAAAATACTTTTTCACCTTGTGACATTAAATAATTAATTAATTCTATTTTTCCCCACTAACTCTAGCCTATGGGAATCACTTAGGCTATTTTTCCAATCTCCTAGAGAGCTCATTTGGAAAGGGAAATTACAACCCTCCCTTCCCGATATTTCTTTTCCTCAAGCAACTGTATTTCGATACTAGAAGATCTAGTCACTTTCCCATGTGGTATCCTCTGCTGGAAAATATCTCCATATGATGAGGTACTCTTGGATCACCTTGTTTTTCAATTTCCTCTCCTAGACCTCCAATACATCCTCAAGAACCAATACTAGTTGTCCCACCTGTTATTCACCAAGTTGCAGTAGGATGGACTTGTATTTGAGCCACCAAATATTGAGAAAACATTTGCTCAAAATTCAAAGTTCAGAAGTCTAGCCAATCAAATTGACCACCTTTTTTTTGCACTTACATCCCCTATGGGGCATTGTAATAGGATGATATTGGCATGATGATTTTGTAAAAGGATTGGCCTCCTAAGACTCGATCATGAGTACATACTTTGGAGTGTTTTTTTACGTGTTAATTATTTCTTTCCTGAAATTCATGTTAGGCGACTTATAATTTCTAAGTTTTTTCACTCAATACCTCCAAACCCGGTGTGTGTACTGATGATTAGGAATTATCTTGGAAAATCTAAGTCTAGTGTCTAAATTTTATATTACCATGCTAAGTCATCAATATTGAGTCATATGGAAATTGCACTAAGTCCCCTTTAGGTATTTTAATGTTTTGAGTCAATAAAAAATTTCCCACAAAACAGGTTTTTTTAATTGTAATTGTTGAATAAGTTAAAAAGTAGTACTAGTAGGCGTTATATGCCTTGTGGGTATTCGTTTTCACATCCTGAATACCCACTTTACCTAAGTACCGCCTTTTCAAGGGTAAATATTGAGTTTTACTCAAGAAAAAGTGATTATCTCTAAAAAAAGGTAAATAAAAGACAAAAACCAGCAAATGTTATTTTGTGGAAATATGTTGAGACATGTTTTCAGTTAACTCTCTCTCTCATAATTCACTATGACTTAAAGGTGAGTTAGTAAGAGTTGTGATTCGAATTCTCTCTACTTTGTGGAGATCCCAAGAAAGGATGTTTGCAAGCTTGGAGAGGTGGCACATTTAGAGAAGTGGTGAAGATCCCAAGAGAGGTCAACACCTTCCCTTTCCAAGGTGGTTCCTCCTCATCCTCTCTCTGTTTGACTTATGGTGAATTAACTCGTGTGGCATGAGAGGTGGATCAAATCCGTGCATCCATTTGTCCATTGTACTTTTGGATTGGCACACCCTCTCTTTGGGAATGCCACTCAGTTTGCTATTTATACAAGTTATTCTCTCCATTGTTAACTAATGAGAGTTGGACTATGCTTGTGTATGATCTATTGTAATATTTTTATGCTATTGGAATAAAGAGGAAGAAGTTGGAGGTATAATCTATGGTGGCTTGGCTCATGTGTGGATGAATGTCATGTATCTTATGAGGTGATCTTGTTCAATTATTGCTTATATACATTGTTAATATTGGCCAATTGTAAGGATATTGTTATTCATTTGGGTAGGATTAATAAGCTTGATTTCCTTCTTAATCCTATTGTTTATCTACATTAGAGGTTTAATGTGCATGCTTTGTTTTTGTTTAAACTAACATGCCATTTGAATTTCTTGTGTAGGTGACATCGAAAATTTAACAATTATTTGCAAGTTTTGTGAAGTATACAACATCCTTTAAACTTGGAGAAGTGGATGAGCTTGTTGGAATCTACCACTCTTCCAACATCTTGAAAACATTCTTTCTTCTTCTTTCCATCAAAGGACCCCATTGCCCAAAGAATTCCAAGATCAAGATTCTCTCTCTCCTTCATAAAAATCTTATATTATTTTGGTTACTTTATTTGCATGTTTTAGTTAAATTATAATTTAAATTGAAAAGATTAGTTTTAGTCTCTTTCTTTATTCATGCATGCTACATTTAGATCTAGATCTAAGTTTTACTTTCATATCTAAAGCTAGATCTAAAAGTAGAAGTCACTTTTTTACAAGTATTTTCATCTAAATTTTAAAAGAAAAGGCATAAAAGTGAATAGATTAAAAGGTTATTTCATTGAAAAGTATTTCTACTTAGTGTCATTTTTTTGTTGTCTTGAGACATCAAACAAAATTCACTAAAGAGCTCTCTTTTAGTTTTATTGTTGAAAATCATAAAAAAAAAAACTTCATTTTTGTACTTAGAAATTTTCTGCAAGTTTGGGCTTTAAAGTTTAGGATCCAAAGGCACTTCTAAAGTGTCTTTTGGGTGAATTTGATCTGTATTAATTTCTATTTTTTTCAGGTTGATAAATAAACAAGGAGAGACTATGTCGTATTTTGGCGGAATTGGAGTATCTAGGACCTCCGAAAGCACCTCTTTTAAGACTAAACAATTTGAAAACTTGTAATACTTGTAGATCCTCATTTATAAAGGATCACAATCCCATCCAAAAAATAAAACATTGCAATCCTCATAATAAAATAAGTGGGCCACATAGTCCCCACTTTTCGTTTCCCCCTAGGGGGGACCGATGTTGTTTTATCATTTTGATGGTTTTATTTTTTTTAAGATTTGCAATTTCACATCTAAACATAAACTAAAAGTAACCTCAAATTCTATCATAAGAACCACAATATTTTAGTTTAGTTTTGCTTTTTGCAAAGTAGTGACTAGTTATTAGATTAGTTTCAATTTCAGTCTTTTAATTTCGCAATTTAGATTTTTTTGTAAATAAATCAGTCCCCTCATCTCCCCTAATTAAGATTTACACAGAAAAGGGGATGTACAGTGTGTATTTAGTAATTAGACAATCATTATATTTTATTGCAATTTCAAAGTTGGCAAATAAACCCATCCCCTCAACTCCGTGATGTATACTCTGAACCTTTGTGAACCTAGCTTGATCTAGGGAACTCATCAGAACTGGGGTTGGTCAGTGCGGATATAGTTTAATTAGGGAAACCTCTTAAATCACTACTACTTTAATTGGGAACTGCATAGAGATCGTGTGTGAAGTCAAATGGGATTTTTGAGATCTATATTCTCCTCGTGTTGGATATTCGACATCTCTATTGAACTTGTTGGTGAAGTCATTTGGGCTTCGACAAGTTCTCAACAAATTCCAATTGGAGGAAATAGCCTCTTAGAGGCCAAATATAGAATAGTTTCATTTCAATAGCACTTTGCACACATTGCACAAATCACTTTCATACTAACATTAAAACTATCAATAATCTTACAAGAAACACTTGCAATTCTCCATTTTAACAACAATTCATTTGACATATATTTGGCACTGGTCTATTTTCAAGCCATTTTACTTCAAGTTGTTATAAAGTTAATTTTCTGCATTTATCTTGAAATATCATATTGCTTATCTTTCCTCTAAAAGAACTTGTATCTACTCTTGAGATATATCTTTTCATGCAAGTACTTCACATGTGTTGAGTATCTTTTATATAAGAAATTCCTTGTGTTATCATATATGTTGATAGTATAGATCTTATATCTTGTTTTTGCTTCATAATAAACTCCTATATTTCTTTTTAATCTTAGACTTAGTTTCAAGCCTTAGATTTTTCTTCAGGGACTACCCCCCTTGGATTCACTAGGAGTTGGCCTAGACAGAAGAGTAAAGGATTAGGTGATAACACCTTGACTCGAGACTTTCCCCCAAGGACACACCCAGTGGATTGAATTTTTTTCCACATTAACCCTAGGTGTGTATAAAGGCAACAACATTATTTGGCATCATTGTCAAGGATAAACTTGTCTATTCCCGGAGTACGACTTTTTGTTTTCCTTTTTTACTTTTTTCTTTGTTTGATGCTTATTGTATATTCAAAATAAACTTGATCATATGGTGAATCCACTTCAAAATAATTTGACAAAGTATTATGCAAGAAGGAACTCATAGTTTTCTTAGCTTCATCCTTGAACCTAAAAGGGTTTTTGGAGGAGGATGGCCAAACTTTCTTCTTGTAGGATCCTTGATAATCTGGGATCTAATTCAATATATGATTTTCATGCTTAATTTCATAATAAAATTGATGATTTTTATAATCCTATTAATTTTTCAGAAATAATTGGTTATCCTCATGAGCTTCCTAAAGCAGCTATTGAAAAATTTCCTGCTTTTTGTAATGTTGATAATGCTAATTCCCACATCAAATCCATTTGGCGGTGTATTAATAAATGGTGTGATGCACATATTCATGAGGATGTCCTCATGAAATTGTTTGTCTTGTATCTTGAGGAATATGCTTATCATTGGTTTCATGATTAAGATGATTATAAGTTTAAAACCATATAGGGGTTAATACATGCCTTTTCATAGAGATGGGGAGATAGACAGGAAGATTTTCATTGATTATGTAACACACCCGACCCCTAAGTGCTCTTTGAAGGGGTGGGGCATCAAAATTGTGCTTTCCTTAACTCTCTCTAGGTTCCCCTTTCTTCTCATTGTAGGTTCTTCCAAACCCGCGGGCTCTTTCCTGGCCCCTTTGAAGGATTTGAACAATAGGCGCTAGCTCTTCATGCTATCCCCTTCCTTCATATGACCTCAAGTTGTGACCACAGGCCTAATCAAAAGGCACTTCCTGACTTTGGGTATTCTGTTGTGAGTCACCCGACTCTCCCGACTTCCCGAATTCCAAACTAGAGCCTAGCAAGCGCTAGCTCCTTCCCTTATTCTCCATTGATGTGACCTCTAGCTATGACCTGGGCCCACTTTCGAACATTTTGAGACTTTTCATTTCATGAAGTGGGAAGATTTCTTGCCTCTTTTCCCCAAAATCCGCTCACATCAAATCGACGGTCCACGACTTTCCTCGATCCAACGGTCCAAGTCACATCGCGACTTCGGGTTTCAGAGTTTTAGTCGCACCAATGCGCGATTCTCCCATCGCGCGAACTTTGAACTCAAAGATCCGAAGGTCAAGGTGGGTCCCAATAGATCCTTATATCTACGATCCAGATCGCATTGCGACTTCACGTTTCAGACTTCAGAGGATCCGTCCCCTTCATGATGATTACCAACATTCGTCGAACTTGCGAATACTGAAGGATTCAAGGCGTTAACCCCTGTGCTCCTTCTTCAAGTCTAATAGTCGTGACAGACCTTGGACCCTCCCGAATGGATCTTGTTCATTCATCTTCCAAACGAAAGGATATTCCCTTTTGATACTTGAGTCTCGCTATTCTTCCTGAGTTTTGTTGGCTCTGAAAGGCTTAAGATCTTTGTGCTCTTTATCTTGAACATGATGCTTGGAAGAATTCTTTCGTGCACCTGTTACGTTCATTCCTCAACTCTAGGACTTAAGAGGTTCTTGACCTTTTTCCGCCTCATAGAGACTCTCTTCATATCGACACTACCTCTCCTGAGCTTAACAGACTCCGTCCTCCCAAAGACTCTGGGAAACTGGGAGTGTCGACGTGCACCCGTAAAAACTGTGGCCAAGGTTGACGAACTCACAGTCCACTTATTTTAACTTAAGCCACCATAGGGCTCGGGCATTTATGTATACAAATCAGACAATTCCATACTTAAATACACAATTTAAGAAAGAATAAAGAGATATAGTATAATCATTAAACATACATGCATATCCCTAATTCATTCACAAGATATCCAACTTTATTACATAGTTACAACTCAATTACACAGGGTATGAGAATACTTATCTATTACAGATTGTAGCCAACTAACTGACTGTGGGTGTGTGCCTTTCCACCCAACCATAGGCTCAAAGGCATTCATTCTTAGCACTCTAGCCATCCTCGTGCCAAGACATGATATCACTAGGGAATTTACGCCATCTCTCAGAGAGACTCACTCTGTCATAGCGACCCTGTGAGGTTTATCAGATGCTTCCTCAGCATCAAGCTCTCATTCTGGTTCTTCATGTCGTGTTCTCTTCACTCCCTTTTGGGTTCGCGCACCTCATTTCGAGCTTATTCCCTCGTCTGGTGTCTCCTCTCTCGCTACCTCTTTTGAGCTTGATCCCCTTGAAGATTTTGTTGTCCCACACACTTCTTGTGTTTTAGGGATTGCATCAAACTCAGATCAAATGTCAACGATGATCGAGGTTCACAGAAATTGTGGGACCCCAACATGCATGCTCTTTACCAAAGAGTTCGACCTCCACAATTTGGAAAGTTCTCACTCAATTCTAGTCTAACCGGGATCGTTGATCTTCCATCCCATCGAGATCAACCAAAAGGGTGAATTACGGGCCGCGAACTAGCATGTCTGCTATGTTGACCTTCACACTCTGCAGTGATTCCCCACCCTCGATATATGTTCATAGATCGACGGTTCATAGAAATTGCGGGGTTCAACTTAACTATCATGTAATTTGACATCTCAGAGCCTCAAGCTCCAAGGTTCCTAGACCCAGGTTACGTGGATATTCATATAACTCTTGGGCTATGATCCCCGCTCTTAGTCAGGTTTTTGGTTAAGGGAATAGGCACTAGTTAAAAGTCTCTTAGAATACTAGTCTAAAGGGAACACCTTCCCAACTCGCATATCTTTAAGCTCTAAATCAAAGCAAAGTAACTTGTGAGGCTACCAAAACGGTAGCTATGCCCAGAGGCTTGCTCCGATTCTAGAACAGTGATGTAAATTCCTGGGGAAAGCACCTTCGAGTGATTAAACTAGGGCGTATGGAAAATCAAAATGAAATAAAGGTTCTTAAGGGAACGAATGCATACTCATAACTTAATCATTTAATACAGAGAAAGAACCCTTTATAGACACGTAAATACTCGCATGCATCCATTATTTACAATTCAAAGCATAAGACAAGAAAACACTTATCAGAACCATAGAGCATGATGCGACTATTGAAAGGCGTGCTTGTTTCCACCCAACCATAGGCTCAGTCACTCCCAATGGATTTATCACTGGCCACCCCCGAGCTTAAGCCACGATGATTTGAGATTCAATCTCTTACTTCCAGATCAACGGAAGTTAGGGACGAAGGTTACTCTCCTTCTCCCAATACAAAAATAGATAAGGACGAAGGTTACTCTCCTTCTCCTAGCTCAATCTCTATTTTTTGTGATCATAACTCATTGTTCCTCTTTCATTCCTTCCTCGAACCTGAGAGTTTCCTCTCTCATCTCTGCATTTTTCCGCAAGTCTTCCTCTGCCCACCACACTTCCTTTCTTGCCTTCCTCAACAAGATTGTGTGTGGATCAAATTCCCAATTTGTGGTCAGGTATGGAATCCTTATGGATGGGTGGTCTTCCCCATCCCCTCATTAACTCTTGAGGAGGTCCTCCCACCTACCATCCTGACTGCAATTCATTCTTGGGTCAGAGGGTTATTCTGATCTGAGAAATTAATTCTAGCATGGTACTGGTTCGATGGAGGTTAACGCAACCATTACGGGTCCCCTCCACCACCTTTCATAGAATTCGTGGTTTTATCTTAGCACATCCCCTCTTTTAGAATTCATGCAGCACGTAACCATTTTCTAGTAAAATAACAAAATTTGCATTCATCGACCTTTTATACAAAGGTCAATCGAATCAAACATTCACACTTTTAGATTTGCCATAGTTCCTTGGCCAATATAGTTATATTTATAGACTGGGGGAAACAGGGTGTTACAATTCCCTCCCCCTTAAAGGAACATCATCCTCGATGTTCTATCTGTCAACATGACATGTATGTACAGGAGTAAACAAAATCGAATATGCATGTCTCATGGCATCCTCCATTTCCCACGTAGCCTCATCTGGGCCAAAGTGTTTCCACTGCACCTTGACCTGTGCAATGGTTCGTTTCCTGAGTGAGGTTTTCTTCCTATCTAATATGCATTGGGGTTCTAGAAGAAATTCTCCCTCCGGCTCCACCTAGATCACAGACCAGTCAATTATATGATTAGCATCATGTACATATTTCTTCAATAATGAAACATGAAAAACATTATGTGCCTTTACAATGGGAGGAAGTGTTATCCTATAAGCTACAGGTCCCACTCTATCTAAGATTTCAAAGGGTCCACAATACCGAGGTGCTAATTTGTCATAGGCTCCCATTCTTAGGGAACTCTCCCCGGGTCTAACTTTGAGATAGACATGGTCTCCGGTCTTGAACTCTCGAGGATTTCTTTTCTTTTCAGCATAATTTTTTTGTCTATCCTGAGAAATCTTCAGATTTTGCTTTATCTGAATTACTTGTTGTTCCATTTCTTTCAGCATGTCGGGCCCGATTGTAATACTGTCCACTGGGTTATTCCAGCTGATTGGAATCTTGCACTGTCTATTATAGAGGGCTTCAAAAGGGCTCATCTTCAAGGATTCATGATAACCGTTATTGTAGGAAAACTCTACCAATGGTAGGTAGTCTTCCCACTTCTTAGGTTGATGCATTATATGCATCCTTAGCATGTATTCTACTATTTGGTTCACTCTTTCTGTATGTCCATCAGTTTGAGGGTGATAAGTTGTGTTGAACAAAAATTTTGTCCCAAAACCAACCATTAGGGATTTCCAAAAGCTTGAAGTGAATTTGGTATCTCGGTCAGATACAATTTCTTTGGGAATGTCGTGTAGTCTAAATATCTCCTTCATGAAGATGTTGGCAATATCTATGGATTTGTAGGTTGATTTGACAGGGACGAAATGGGCAGACTTACTCAGTTTGTCCACCATGACCATGATGGCATCACTTTGCTTGGTCGACTTTGGCAATCCAATGATGAAATCCATGGATATGGTTTCCCATTTCCATTCTAGGATTGGTAGGGGCTGTAACAATCCTGCTGGATGTCGGTGTTCTACCTTAACTTGTTGGCATTCTAGGCACTTAGCTAGATAGTTAGCTATGTCTTTCTTCAATCCAGACCAATAGAATTGTTTCCTAATGGTCGTGATCATCTTCTGATATCCTGGGTGACCAGTATATGGTCTCTTATGTAGTTCATCCATTATGAACCTCTTCAAGTCGTTACAATTTGGAATATACAATCTTCTTTTGTAAGTCAACAGCCCTTCCTTGAGCATCTAGTAGCCTTCATACTTTAGACCTATAGGCTCTTGCCTTAGGTATGAAGTCACGGTCTTGAAGAATACATCTATCTCTTTTTCATTTCTAACTCTTTTCCTGATATCCGGTTCACAGGTGCTTACTACTGCCAGATGAATCATTTTTATACTTCTGCTAAGGGCATCGACCACCCTATTTTCCTTTCCTTTTATGTGTTTTATTTTGAAATTGAATTCACTTAGGAGATCCATCCACCTAGCTTGTCTGGCATTGAGTTTCGGTTGATTAAACAGGTGCCTCAGCCCACAATGGTCTATCATAAGCACAAATCTCCTTCTAAGGAGGTAGTGCCTCCACATTTTTAAAGCATGTACTATGGAAGCCAGCTCTAAGGCATGGGTCACATAATTGATCTCATGCTCATTTAATTTCTGGGATGTGTAGAAAATTACACGTCCCTCTTGCATAAGGACTCCTCCAAGTCCTTCCTTGAAGGCATCTGTACACACGAGGAAAACATTATTCGGGTCTGCAATCTTCAGCACGGGTGCATGGGTTAGGAGGTATTTCAGTTTCTGAAATATTTCTTCACATTTTGATGTCCAAATGAATTTGATCCCCTTTTTCTGAAGGGAAGTGATTGTACAACCAATCTTGGAAAACCCTTTTATGAACCTTCTATAGTATCCTGCTAAGCCCATGAAGGATCTGATATCTGATACATCCTTTGGGGTAGGCCATTCCATAATAGACCTGATCTTATCAGGGTCCACTGCCACCCCTTCCTTAGAAATGACATGGCCTAGGTAATGGACTTGCTTCTGAAAGAAGTCACACTTGCTAAACTTAGCGTAGAGATGGTGCTCTCTTAGTACTTGAAGTATGAGTCTAAGATGTTCTTCGTGCTCCTCCATGTTCGTGGAGTAGATTAGGATATCATCAATGAAAACCAATACAAATTTGTCCAGGAATTTGTTGAGTGCATTATTCATCAAGCACATAAAAGTGGTGGGGGCATTGGTTAACCCAAATGGCACCACCATGAATTCATAGTGACCATACCTCATATTGAAGGTTGTTTTGTGGATGTCTTCATCCTTAATATGGACTTGGTGGTATCCATACCTTAAGTCAATATTGGAGAAGATGGAATCACCTCCCAATTGGTCGAACAGGTCATCGATTCTTGGTAAGGGGTACTTGTTCTTTATGGTTTTCTTATTGAGTTGTTTGTAATCTATGAACAATCATAGTGTGTCATCTTTCTTTTTCACAAACAAGATGGGTGCTCCCCACGAAGATACACTGGGTCAGATGTAGCCTTTGTCCATCATCTCCTTTAGCTATAGCTTGAGCTCAACCAGCTCTGGCGTTCTCATTCTATATGGTGTTCTAGATACGAGTACCACTCCTAGTGTAAGTTCTATCGAGAAGTCAATATCCCTTCTCGGAGGTAGACCTGGTACCTCTTCTAGGAACACATACTTGTATTCTCTTAATAGGGGGTGGTCCTCTAGGTTTGGTTTGTCATTCTCAACAGATTCCAGTACATGTATGGCATGTAAGGAACACCCCTTTCTGCAATACTTTTTCATTTGAAGGGTTGATATTTGTCTCACTGAGACAGGCTTCTGAATCCCTTGGAGGGTCGTTTTTATCCCTTCTTCATTTACACATTCTAAAGTTTTATGATAACATTCCAATTTAGTTTTATAAGCATCCAACCAATCCATACCAATCAACAATTCATAAGATCCCAGGGGAAGTATGTTAAGGGTCGCTCGTGTGGGCAATCCACCCATGATGAATTGACAGACTGGTATGACCTCTACCACCTTTCTTTTGGTCCTAGTGGCTAATCGCACCAACCACAGTTTAACATGTCTAATTGGTTGTAGTTTACACTTATCAACAGTCTGAGGGGCCACATAACTCAAATTATAACCTGGGTCAATTAAAATAGAAACTAGATGGTTGGCGATCATACCTTCCAGCTCCACTATTGAAGCTTGGTGGTCAGCTTGATTATTGTCCAAGGCTACATAGATTTGTGGCATGCTCCTAGACACATCATTGACAGTGGTAGATTCTTGGATATTATAGATTCTCTTATTGTTCTGTTGTCTGTGTGGGAAGTCCCTCAATCGATGATCTTCTCCACAAACCCAACATTTTAAGGGTTCCTTCTTTAGGTTATTGGTCTTTTCTGGGACTGTCTTAAAAGGTTTATTTCCACTTTGAGAGGGGAAATTTTTCTGATATACACTTCTAGTACGAAGAATCCTTCTAGAATATTTTCCATAGTTATTAAATATTGAGGATTTAAACCCCTTCTTCTGGAATCTCGAACTACTCCTCTTCATCAAGTCCTTGTGAGGTCTTGTCTTACTCCCAAACTATTCATAACAACACCTCGCCTTCCAGATAGTTTCTTCTAAGGTCTTTGGTTCATCGAACTCAATCCTATCCTAGTAGGTCTGAGATAACCCACTAATGAACCACTGCATTTTTACTTTTTCATCTTTTATGTAGGGTACATACCTCAATAGTTCAAGGAATTTATTGAAAAAATAATCTATGGTGAGTTTCCCTAGCCTGAGTTCATAGAATTCCTTAGTCTCCCCATCCATGTATTTCTCTGACAGATACTGCTTCCTGAACCATTTCTCAAACTGTTTCCATGACAAGTCCTTCTCGTGGACTCCTTTCACATTCCTAAGGTCTTCCCACCAAATGGAAGCCTTTCCATTCAGGTTAAAGATGGTTATTCGAACCTTCAAGTTTTCAGAGTAGTCATGGACTCTGAAGTATTTCTTTAAACCAAACAGCCAAACTTCAGCCTCTTCTCCCCTCCTAATCTCTCCATCGAAAGAGGGTGGTTTGGCTTTCTTGAATTCTTCAGGATCATGATTTTTGGAACTCTTCCGCTTCTTTCCTTTCCTTTGAGAATGTGAGCTTGTTGTGCTACTAGAAGATCCTTCGGGTTTTCCAGCTTCCTTTCCAGAGGACTCTACCGATGAGTGTCCCCTGCCTCCAAGTTGGGCCTTCTTCGAGGTGCTTCTCCCAATGTGGTCACTTATGGAGTCATGTTTTCGAATCTCAGGTGGACTTTGACTTCTCTTCTTATGTCATCGGTCCACATGACTAGTTGCGGGTTCATGCTGTAGTTTCCTCTATATGTCGGACAAGCTCTGCAGCAAGACTGCGTTAATTTCTATTTGTTTTTCTTGCTCATTTATCAATCTCTCATTGTCATCCTTGCAACTCTGTAATTCGTCCATGAGGCTCCTTATAGTTTCAGCCAGATCTGGAGGGGTTTCCACCGCCCTCCTTTCATCAAATTCTTCGTCTCTATTGTGGGAGCCATCCCCCACTTCATGACATGTCACCATCCTTTATTCTTGAAGTTTTCCCGTGATTTATTGACTTCTTGAGTGTTGACAAAAACATTTATTGTTAGCTAACAGTCTATTAGTTCATGAACAATACACGATTCAATTTCTTAAATGCACACACAGAGTATAAAGTTTCATTCTTTTCTTTAATAACATTTTAAACCAGACTTTTAAGAAAGAGGTAAGGTAGAGTGACACTCTTTTAAAAGTACTCCAAATAGAGTTTTTAAGCGACTCATCCAAGAGCCCAAGCAAGACAAGTGTTGTAACCATTCTCCAATACCGATTTGTAACACACTCTGCCCCTAAGGTCTCTTTTAAGGGGTGGGGCATCAAAATTGTGCTTTCCTTAACTCTCTCTAGGTTCCCCTTTCTTTTCATTGCAGGTTCTTCCAAACCCGTGGGCTCTTTCCTGGCCCCTTTGAAGGATTTGAACAACAGGCACTAGCTCTTCATGTTAGCCCCTTCTTTCATATGACCTCAGGCTGTGACCACAGGCCTAATCAAAAGGCACTTCGCCACTTCAAGTATTCCGCTGTGAGTCACCCGACTCTCCCGACTTCCCGAATTCCAAACTAGAGCCTAGCGAGCGCTAGCTCCTTCCCTTATTCTCCAATGATGTGACCTCCAGCTATGACCTGGGGCCTACTTTTGAACATTTCGAGACTTCGCATTTCATGAAGTGGGAAGATTTCTTGCCTCTTTTCCCCAATTCCTAATCCTCGAAATCCACTCACGTCAGATTGGCGGTCCACGACTTTCCTCAATCCAACGGTCCAGGTCACACTGTGAATTCGAGTTTCAGAGTTTTAGTCACACCAACGCACGATTCTCCCATTGTGCAAACTCCAAACTCATAGATCCGAAGGTCAAGGTGGGTCCCAATAGATCCTTAGATCTATTGATCCAGGAGGCTCCCCAGGTCTAGAAAATGCTCAAAAATGAAAGTTATCTGAATTGAATGAAACCAATTCCATTGTGACCGGCTCGTCGTGCTGATTCCAACCATATATTTACTTTCTCAAATGATCTCCGTATGCAAGAGTTATCACACTCTGATCAGATTCTCAAACAGCTAAAAAGTCAAAGGTCAACAGGCAAAAAGTCAATGCTGACGTCAGCATGACATCACCAAAGATTTTTCATGATGTTAACATAGCAAAGACAAGTGTCGACCTGTGACTGGGTAGATGTTGCAGACTTGGACCAATACAGTACTGACACGTGGCATGTGGTTGGTCAAATGTGGTGGTGCCACGTGGCCCTGGCATGGTTAGCCACGTGGCATCCAGTCATTCCTCATAGGTGGATATGTCAAAAAAATTATAGAGCTCGTGGGTCTCGACCCCAAGACCCGTTGGAGGAGCTAACACTTTAGGAAACGACCAAACACCAACGCGCCACAAGTGGTTCTTGTATATGAATTACATTTAAATTTATTTAAGGTGTAAAGTATTGATATAAGGGGTGGAAAAGGGTTGGGGCTAAGCCCCAACTCATGGTTGTAATACGGCGTGTGACCACAATTTAAAGGGGCACGGGAGCTCTTGTTTGAAACCACCAATGCGGAAGGGAGCCACGTACCACCATTCAAAGGGTCAAGATTTTGGGCGCTCTCTTTGCATATGACTTGGGTTTAAATGTAAGTGGAGGGAGTGGATAAGCCCTAGCCCATGGATCTCAGGTTGTTCCCCACAACACCGAAACTTAATCTAAAAGGGGTCGTGAGGGGTCTTCCTATTTTAGACCAAATCACATGAAAATGCGCCATAAAACCAGTAGTTAGCGCAAGTATGGGTCAGCGCTTAGCCCTTTGGGCTAGCACTTGGCCATATGAGATTGCATATGACCATTCTAAGGGGGCACGCGCCTGTGATTTGGGAGCTTAAGTCCATATTTATGCTAAAAAGTGGGTATTTTACCCTGTTTATGCAATTTTAATTGATTTTTTCCTGTAATAAGAGATTTTTGGGCCAAAATTGGTATTTTGAGGATATTTTGGCCATTTGGAGGGGGATTTGATCGCATAAATAGGCCATATCTTCAAGGGAAGTTGGGATTCTCTTGTTGAGAATAAAAACTATATAAACTTGGATTTTTGAAGCTTGAGGGAGACTTTTTGATGCAGGGTTTTGGAGGAGCAGCTTGTAATTTTTGGCCTTTTCTCATGTTTTGAGAGGCATTTTTGCCATGTTTTTGAGGGGAATTTGATGAAGCATGTATGAATCTGAGCAAGGAGGTCTTGCACAACAGATCTGAAGCATGTTATGTAACATCAAAGATCCTATGTAAGATAACTTTGAGCATTTTAAGAGCAATAAAGAAGTCCTCCACTTGGAAGCGGGCCAGGAGACATAGCCAACGATTGGTGAACTCCGTTAACAAGTTATTGTCTCTATTTCTCTTTCTGTTTTTTTGTTCTCTTCTATTAACTTGCAGCATGGTTATTAATGGATTATCTATTTATTCACTTATAATAATCAAGTAAAATTCATAATTGATATTCTGCAACAATTAGTAATGTTTATGTATTTCGCATTCTTATCAATTCGATGCATAAAGTACAATAAACTAAAATTACAATTTATTAGTAATACCTATCATTTTTTGGATCAATTTTATGGTATCATAGGATTTGGTTTTGAAGGTTTGACAGGAATTGCAAGCATTGGATGCTCACCAGAGAAAAAATCAAGCGAGGAGAAGGCCAACTTGAGGCTCTTAATACATAGATTCAAAGGAGACCGCATAAACAAGATATGTCTTCACCGATAAAACTAGGTCCTTTTGCATCTGAGGACTATTTCTTTGAGTCATTTCAATTAATGAAAGCCATGGTAGAGGAACTTTACCATGAAAGAGGACAGCGAAGAAATCCAAAAGTTGAAGAAGGTGAATCTTCAGTAAGAGCAGAAGGAGGAGTTGGAGGTGGTGGACCTTCGGAACCTTCTTCTCCTTCATCCTCGTCATCTACAAGTGAAGCAAGTGTACATCCCTCCAAGGATAGGCAACCTAAAAAAACTCATCATTCTTCTGATATGCCTTTATTAAAGTTAGATGTAAAGTTTCAATTACCCACTTATGATGGTGAATTAGATGCATAAAAGCTAGATAATTGGGTGAGACAGTTAGAAGTCTATTGCAGGATACAAAGGATTGTTGATGATGAAACAAAGATCCAACTTGCAAGTCTCAAATTGGGAGGCACAAATCTCATATGGTGGGAAATCAAAACTAAGGATGATCTCAATAAAAATGGTAAAACAAGCTCTTCCTGGAATGATTTTATCACTGCTTTGAAGAAACAATTATATCCATTAGCATACATGCAACATGAAATGATGAATTGGCAAAGTTTAAGGCAAGCTAAAGGTCAAAGTGTACAATAATATAATCAAATATTTTGTAAGAAAGCATTAAATTTGGGTATTCCTTTATATACACAAGAGACACTCCTAAAATATATTGGTGGTTTACATTCTTATCTCAAGCACACTATTCTTATGCTAATCCTTCTAACTTTGATGAAGTATGTGTACAATCCATTCACATTGAATCAAGTAAAGGGAATGTTGGTGATAGTGTTTCTACAGATACTTGGCAAAGAAAGGATTTAGGGAAAAGTAAAGAGAAATAGAAGAAGACAACCATAGTGAGAAAGGAGAAGCCTACTTGCAAGCATTGCAAGAAGGTAGGCCATGATGAAGATCATTGTTGGATCTTACATCCTGAGTTGAAGCCAAAGAAGTATGCCAACCAAGGAAGAACGAATACCACAACTGTGATAGTTCAAGTGGATCTTGGATCAGACTCTAGTGATGAGACAAAGGTTGTAGCTATGAGAATCCAAGGTATAAATTATGTTGCAAGTACTAGCTCTTCTAAATCAGTCGTTGTAAATGATGAGTGTAAAAGGAGTGAACTTTTCCACATAAGGGTCATAACAAATAATGTTAAATTTGATACTCTCGTAGACAGTGGATCACAAGCCAATCTAATCAGTGAAGAGGTTGTAAATAACTTGGGACTTGAAACTAAGTCACATCCTAAACCATATCCATTGGGATGGATATGTGGTGATAATAATTTGCAAGTAACCAAGCAATGCAAAATCATGTTTGCAATCACTTCTAATTATGTTGATGAAGTAGATCTTGATATAGTTTCATTGGACATATGTGGAATTGTTCTGGGAAACCCATACCTTTATGATAGAAAAGCTATATTCTACAGGGAGGAAAATAAATATTGTTTCAAGAAAGATGGGAAATAGTACATTGTTCGTGCTCATCGCATGAAAACTGACAGATATTTTGCAGCTATAGGGCAGTTGAAAAGAATGGTAAATGCAAGAAAAATTTTAACACTGATGTCTGTAACAAAATAGGAAGATAGTGATGCTAAACATGAGATGATTCCATATGTTTCTAACAGTCATGAAGTGTCACCGGAGGTACAACATGAGGTTCAACTGCATAATTTGATTATTGTTCCTGTGAAAAAGGGGAAGCATGTTTTGTCATTTTCATTCTCATACTCAGTATTGTTGTTTAGTTTATTGTTATTCAGTGGTGTATGGCTGCAAAATGAGACAATGAATTTAGATGATTGTGCGATAAATGAAATGATTACTTTGATAAACAATGCTATCTCAGTTTTTATGTTTGTTGTGATTAGTCAGGTGATCATTGTCCCAGCAGAGAGGATGGATGATACAGGACAAGTGGGGAGGTAGTACCATCACTTCTTACCTAAGTAAAAGCAGACTTTTGGTGGTCCAAAAGCTTCCAAAGTGGGGAGAAATGATCCAAGAGGCTCCCCAGGTCCAGAAAATGCTCAAAAATGAAATTTCTCAGAATTGAATGAAACCAATTCCATTGTGATCGGCTCGTCGTATTGATTCTGGCCATATATTTACTTTCTCAAATGGGATCCGTATGTGAGAGTTATCACACTCTGATCATATTCTCAAACATCTAAAAAGTCAAAGGTCAATTGGAAAAAAGTCATTGCTGACGTCAACATGACATCACCAAAGTTTTTTCATGATGTTGGCATGGCAAAGACAAGTGGTGACCTATGACTGGGCAGATGTTGCATACTTGGACCAATACAATACTGACACATGGCAAGTGGTTGGTCAAATGTGGTGGTGCCACGTGGCCCAAGCATGAGCAGCTATGTGGAACCCAGTCATTCGTCGTAGGTGGAGGAGCTAACACTTTGGGAAACGACCAAACACCAACGTGCCACAAGTGGTCCTTGTATATGAATTACATTTAAATTTATTTAAGGTGTAAAGTATTGATATAAGGGGTGGAAAAGGGATGGGGCTAAGCCCCAACCCATGGTTGTAATATGGCGTGTGACCACAATTTAAAGGGGCATGGGCGCTCTTGTTTGAAACCACCAACGCGGAAGGGAGCCACCTACCACCATTCAAAGGGTCAAGATTTTGGGCACTCTCTTTGCATATGACTCGAGTTTAATTGTAAGCGCGGGGAGTGGATAAGCCCTAGCCCATGGATCTCGGGTTGTTCCCCACAGGACCAGAACTTAATCTAAAAGGGGCGTGCAAGGGGTCTTCCTATTTTAGACCAGGTCACATGAAAACGCACCATAAAACCAGGACCTAACGCAAGTATGGGTCAGTGCTTAGCCCTTTGGGCTAGCACTTGGCCATATGAGATTGCATATGACCATTCTAGGGGGGGGTGCACCTGTGATTTGGGGGCTTAAGCCCATATTTATGCCAAAAATTGGGTTTTTTTACCCTGTTTATGCAATTTTAATTGATTTTTGCCTATAATAAGAGATTTTTGGGCCATAATTGGTATTTTGAGGATATTTTGGCCATTTTGAGGGGGATTTGATCCTAGAAAGAGGCCAAATCTTCAGGGGAAGTTGGGCTTCTCTTGTTGAGCCTGGAAACTATATAAACCAAGAGTTTTGAAGCTTGAGGGAGGCTTTTTGATACAGGGTTTTGGAGGAGCAACTTGTAATTTTTGGTCTTTTCTCATGTTTTGAGAGGCATTTTTGCCATGTTTTTGAGAGGAATTTGATGAAGCATGTATGAATCTAAGCAAGGAGGTCTTGCACAGCAGATCTGAAGCATGTTATGTAACTGCAAAAAGCCTATGTAAGAGAACTTTGAGCATTTAAAGAGCAATAAAGAGGTCCTCCACTTGGAAGCGGGCCTGGAGACGTAGCCAACGATTGGTGAACTCTGTTAACAAGTTCTTGTCTCTATTTCTCTTTATATTTTGCTATTCTCTTATCTTAATTTTCAGCATGGTTATTAATGGATGATCTCTTTATTCACTTATAAGCATCAAGTAAAAGTCATAATTTAGATTCTGCAACAATTAGTAAAGTTTATGTATTTCACATTCTTATCGATCTGATGCATAAAGTACAATAAACTAAACTTGCAATTTATCAGTAATACCTATCATTTTTTGGATCATCTACGGTCTAGATCACATCACAACTTCAGGTTTCGGACTTCAGAGGATCCGTCCCCTTCATGATGTTTACCATCATTCGTTGAAATTGCGAAGACTGAAGGAGTCAAGGCATTAACGCCTGCGCTCCTTCTTCAAATCTAACGGTCGTGACAAACCTTGGACCCTCCCGAACGGATCTTTTTCGTTCATCTTCCAAATGAAAGGATATCCCCTTTCGATACTTGAGTCTCACTATTCTTCCTGAGTTTTGTTGGCTCTGAAATGCTTAAGAGATTTGCGCTCTTTCTCTTGAACGTAATGCTTGGAAGAATTCTTCCGCGCAACCGTTACGTTCATTCCTCAAATCTAGGACTTAAGAGGTTCTTGACCTCTTCCCACCTCATAGAGACTCCATGCATATCAACACTACCTCTCTTGAGCTTAACAGACTCCGTCCTCCTAGACACTCTGGGCAACTAGGAGTGTCGACATGCACCCGTGAAAACTATGGCCAAGATCGACGAACTCATAGTCCACTTATTTTAACTTAAGCCACCACAGGGCTCGGGCATTTACGTATACAAATCATAAAATTCCATACTTACTTAAATACATAATTTAAACAAGAATAAAGAGATACAGTATAATCATTAAACACACATGCATATCCCTGAGTCATTCATAGGATATCCAACTTTATTACATAGTTACATCTCAATTACACCGGGTATGAGAATACTTATCTATTACAGGTTGCAGCCAACTAACTGATTGTGGGTGTTTTCCTTTCCACCCAACCATAGGCTCAGAGGCATTCATTCTTAGCACTCTAGCCACCCCCGTGCCAAGCCATGATATCACTAGGTAATTTACGCCATCTCTCAGAGAGACTCTCTTTGTCATAGTGACCCTGCGNCTGGTGTCTCCTCTCTCGCTACCTCTTCTGAGCTTGATCCCCTTGAAGATTTTGTTGTCCCACATGCTCCTTGCGTTTCAGGGATCGTGTCAAACTCAGATCGAAGGTCAACGATGATCGACGGTTCACAGAAATTGTGGGGCCCCAACATGCATGATATTTACCATAGATTTCGACCTTCGCAATCTGGAAAGTGGTCGCTCAATTCTATTCTAACCGGGATCGTTGATCTTCCAACCCATCGAGATCAATGGCTAGGGTGAATTATGGGTCGTGAACTAGCACATCTGCTATTTTCACCTTCTCACTTCGCAATGATTCCCCACCCTCAATCTCCGTTCATAGATCGACAGTTCATAGAAATCGCGGGGTTCAACTTGACTATCATGCAATTTGACATCTCAGAGCCTCGAGCTCCAAGGTTCCTAGACCCAAGTTACGTGGATCTTCATATAACTCTTGGGATATGATCCCTGCTCTTAGTCAGGTTTTTGGTTAAGGGAATAGGCGCTAGTTCAGAGTCTCCTAGACTACTGGTCTGAAGGAAACACCTTCCCAACTTGCAGAGCTTTAAGCTCTGAATCGAGGCAAAGTAACTTGTGAGGTTACGAAAACGGTAGCTATGCCTAGAGGCTTGGTCCGACTTCAGAATGGTGATGTAAATTCCTGGGGAAAGCGCCTTTGAGTGATTAAACTGGGGCGTATGGAAAATCAAAATGAAATATAGGCTCTCAAGAGAATGAATGCATACTCATAACTTGATTATTTAATACGAAGAAAGAACCCTTTATAGACACATAAATACTCACATGCATCCATTATTTACAATTCAAAGAATAAGGCAAGAAAACACTTATCAAAATCATAGAGCGTGATGTGATTGCTGAAAGGGGTACTCATTTCCACCCAACCATAGGCTCAGTCACTCCCAATGGATTTATCATTGGCCACCCCCGAGCTTAAGCCACAATGATTTGAGATTCAATCTTTTACTTCCAGCTCAACAGAATTTAGGGACAAAGGTTACTCTCCTTCTCCCAATACATAAATAGATAAGGAAGAAGGTTACTCTCCTTCTCCTGGCTCAATCTCTATTTTCTGTGATCAGAACTCACTGTTCCTCTTTCAGTCCTTCCTCAGACCCGAGAGTTTCCTCTCTTGTCTCTGCATTTTTCTGCAGGTCTTCCTCTTCCCACCACACTTACAATCTTTCCTTCCTCGGCAAGATTGTGTGTGGATCAAATTCCCAGTCCGTGGTCAGGTCTAGAAGCCTTACGATTGGGTGGTCTTCCCCATCCCTTCATTAAATATTGAGGAGGTCTTCCCACCTACCAGCCTGACTGCAGTTCATTCCTGGGTCAGAGGGTTGTTCTGATCTGAGCAATTAATTCCAGCATGGTACTGGTTCAGTGGAGGTTAGCACAACCATTCCAAGTCCCCTCCACCACCTTTCATAGCATTCGTGGTTTTCTCTTAGCACATCCCCTCTTTCAATAGTCATGCAGCACATAACCATTTTCTATTAAAATAAAATAAAAATCATTCATCGACCTTTTATACAAAGGTCCATCGAATCAAACATTCACACTTTTAGGTTTTCCATAGTTCCTTGGCCAATATAGTTATATTTACAGACTAGGGGAAACAGGGTGTTACAGATTAGATAATATAGATTCCATTAAAAAGGTAGAAAATGAGACCATGTATGAGTTGAACAAATGCTTCAATGATTTGATCAATGATCTCCCATATGCCATCAAACTTCCAAATGATGTTATCCTCATCTACTATATGGGAGCTTTCAGTAATGAAATATATTATCACCTCAAAGACAAAGAGCCATCTTTCCTTAAGGAGGCTCAAGCCCAAGTCACATGAAAGCTTCAGGAAGATCTGATCTGTCGGACTTTACCATGGGCAATTTTTCAAAGACAAATAAACTAGAAAATAAAGTAGTCTGCACAGAAAGTAACAAACCTCTATTATACCCTTGGAGGAATTAACAAAAATGATCAATATTATGGAAGCCAACCACGCCAACCAACTAAGCATCATGCAAAATCACTTGATACAAGAAGAGAAATAAAGTATAAATACTTTTCAACCTTGGACAAGTGACATATGGAAGAAGAATGATCTTTATCAAGATCAAAGGTTTCCAAGTCAGATGGAAGTTACTAGTATGGATGAGCACAATAATCCTCCTTGTCATACAACATGCGAATATTTCCATGAAGAGCCCACTTGTTCTAGTTTCAAGAAAATGAACAAGGAAGAATTCTGAGACGCAGATAGTGCAACAGGGTCTGACTTCTTAGCATCCGTTAATGGAGATGCTTCAGCGAATTCAATATCAAATTTTTAGCCTTAAAATGAATTAATAGATAATCATGATAAAGTGACAAAAAATTGCAGTCTATCAATTCCATATCACTTCAAACAGTTGCATGCCACCAACAACAATAGTCAGGTTCTAGAAATTATAAAACTTTTACAAGATTTTAAAAATGGTTGGAATAAAGAAGGACATTTTTGTTCGGGATGATTTGACCCCAAGAAAAGCCCCAAATTGATCAAAGTTGTAAAGGGTCTTCAATAAGTCATCCCGACCATGGTCTCTTCATGAAGATTCGATCTTACTCTGTCCATGGCATGGCTAACCCAAGTACATACTACCTCAGCCAGATGGACAGTTTCTCAAAGGAAACATTTGATGCTCATGGGGAATCCTTTGTAACATATCCCTCTAACCCTTATCCTTTGCACTTTACTTTCATATCTTTACTTATTCTTTGTATATATGTATATTATTTCTGCAACTTGTATTTATTATTGGTTTTCATATGCATGTGTTGTTGATGTTGTTTTTGGCGAGATGTTTGTGATGCATGTTATTGATTCTAGATTCCCGCATGCTCTCCTTTACTAAAATATCAAGAACACATCCCCATATGGAGCAAATTTTATAAGCCAAGTTGCACTAGGATGGACTTGTAGTTGATCCGCCAAAGATTGAGCAAATAGTTGCTCAAAATTCAGAGTTCAAAAGACCAGCCAACCAAATTGACCACCTTTTTTCGCACTTCCATCCCCTGTGGGAAATTATAATGAGATGAAATTGGCATGATGATTTTGTAAAAGTCTTAGCCTCCTAAGAATTAATCATGATTACATACTCTAGAGTGTTTTTTTTTTACTTGTTAATTATTTCTTGCCAGAAATTCATTTTAGGCGAGTTATAATTTCTATTTTTTTCCACTCAATACCTCCAATGCTGGAGTGTGTACTAATGGTTAGGCCTTATCTTGGAAAATATAATT
>JASDQU010100178.1:158754-187447 GCA_032191745.1 Picea mariana
AGCTTCATTTCAATAACACTTTGCACACATTGCACATATCACTTTCATAACAAAATTAAAAATCTTAATAATCTTACAAGCAACACTTGCAATTCTCCATTTCAACAGCAATTCATTTAACATATATTTGGCACTCGTCTATTTTCAGTCCATTTTACTTCAATTTTTTATAAAGTTAAATGTTTACATTTATCTTGAAATATCATATTTCTTATCTTTCCTTTAAAAGCACTTGTATCTACTCTTGAGATATATCTTTTCATGCAAGTACTTTACATGTGTTGAATATCTTTTATATAATCAATTCCTTGTGTTATCATATATGTTTCTCGTGTAGATCTTGTATCTTGTTGTTGCTTCATAATAAATTCCTACATTTTTTTTTAATCTTAGACTTAGTTTCAAGCTTTAGATTTTTCTTTAGGGACAACCCCCCTTGGCTTCGCTAGGAGTTGGCCTAGACGGAGGAGTCAAGGATCAGGTGACGACACCTTGACTTGATACTTTCCCCCAAGGACACACCGAGTGGATTGAAATTTGTTTCACATTAACTCAAGGTGTGTATAAAGGAGGAAGCACCTCCTCATCCAATAGAGGTAACTCTACCAAAGTAGTGAATTGTTGTCCCAATGCCTTTTTTAGGCACAAAAAGTGAAACACATTGTGTATTTTACTTCACTCCAACAACTCCAGTTGATAAGACACCTCACCAATCCTCTGAATCACCCTGTAGGGGCCATAAAAACATCGCTTAAGATTTTATGCACCACTTTTCTTCAGTGAAAACGGCATGTATGGTTGTAGCCTCAAAAATACCAAGTCTCTTGTTATCACACAAACTGTAGGTTGGGAAAAGCCTGACCCAATCCAAAATATGGCGACAATGGTGGGAGTTTACCCATTGTCACCTCAGATAAAACCTCCTCTCGCTTTAGTGAAGGAAGAATCCAACACAAGGGGGGAGTCTCAGGTGACCCTAGGGGGAAATGAGACAAAAAGTGAGATGATGGAAATGATGCCCCAATAGGTCAAGATACTAAGTGTAATATATCTTGGAAATGAGTCTCAGAAGTGGTTAATAGTTTCCAAGAAACTTGAGTACGTGGAGAAGATGATTGTACATGGTTGAGACACGAGAAAAGTCAAGTATGCAAGATTAAGGTTAAGTGGATAAGCAAGTCAATCTTGTTGTCCCTATTTGTAGTAGTCAACATAGATATATATCAGCAAGTAAATGATTATTAAATTTGTTAAAAATATGCTAAAAGTCAATTAAACGATGCAAGAGATAAGCTAGCAATCACTAGTGTAACTCAAGTATGAAAGAATAAGACTTTAGCAACAAACTATGGTTGTTATAAACAAGTATTGTAGAGATATTTTATCATCCTTATGGTTGTAGCAAACTATTTCTACAGTAGAAAATTTCAACCCACAAAACAAGCAAGTAAACCACCCAAAAAGTGCGTTGAGGCTAGTAGATAATAGGGGAAATTTATTAGCAAATTTTGACGGTTGAAAAGTGATTTATAATCAAAGTAGAGCATAATTTGTTGCAGCCCTAATGGATGTAGATTTTCTTGAGTTATATATCTAAGAAGAATAAGCAAAATAAGACACCCTAGAGGCTTTAGCAACCTCAAAGCATCAAGAAAAAATTCCAACTTGAACAATATTAATATCTCTCTAAATCATGTTTACCAATGCAAACAATTTATTTCTCCAATGCAAACTTCATATTAGTGCCTTCAAAATTTGGGTGAACGCAGTCTTGAAAACATGAGTTAGACATTTTGGCCACAAGAGAAAAATATTGGGATTGAAATGGGCTAGGATAGATCCTCCAAGGTGTCTCTCAGGCCTCCAAAGGCTACCATCATCGCCCAGTGTGTGGTCCATGGTATCCATCATGTGGGCTCCATGCCCCAAGGAAGCCCAATCTAGGCTTGTTCTTCCAAAATTTTCCACCAACTAGGTCTTGTAAAGAAAATGAGTACTCCCTCCAAGGATATCAAATCAAATTCATCATGATAAGTAAATCAAGTCAATAGAAGAGTCATATAAACATGTACATCAAAATCCACCTCATCAAAATAAACAAGTGCTCAAAGACCCTATGCAATTTTCCAAGTTTAGGTATGGGAAGGTTGAAAAAACGACCTACTGGGTGAATCGTACCTCAAGTTTAGGAGTGTTTCCCAAGTGGACCACTCTCTAGGTCATGTGGACGAAGTGACATGGATGGGGGTGAATTTTGGGCATGGACTTCATGACATACAAGTGATCGAGATCTCTGAGCAAGCATCTAGAAGGTCTATGATTGGATTTTATATTTTTCCAGCTACAAACCTATGGGCCTTCAACCCCTTCTTCCCATGAAATAAGGGACAATCCCTTCTTGCGTCAATACACCCAAAAATACCAAAAGATAAGGAGATGAGGGGATGAAGTGTGGAAAGTGGCAAGTATGGTCAGGAATGGTACGATGACCTATCAAGGAGACATCCTAGTACAAAACATATCCCTAAGGATAACCATTTACTAGGGTGGAACGTCAACCACCAAGGTGAAACAAGGCAAAGAGCATCATTTCCAAGCAGATGTTACATAATCAAAAGAAGTTTAAAATGTAATGAACTCAGATGCCTCAAATATTGAAATGACACTCACCGTAATACTTGGTTTGTACCTCATGGAGCAAGACCCAATGTCTTCTGAAAGCTACCTGATGTGGTGGATACCCTCATGACAAACCTTATATCTGTGGTGGTGAAGTGGGTTTCTATCTTTGCAATTGGAGATTGTTGGTCAAGTTGTCTCTTGGTACTCCATGTATGCAACATGAGGGCCTTGAGACATCATCTCCTTAGTTATCCCTAGGAATTGGGGATAACATCTGGCTCCTACTTGGGGACATGTACTCACCATAGAGTGCATGAGAACTTCAACATTTCCTAGTGGACATGTGCATACACTGAAACATAAAACTGTAAAATATAGGGTGGTTCTATCACCCTTCATCCACATATATCAAATCTCAAAATAAAAATACAACTAGAAAAGAAGTTTTAGCATTTTTTCAAAAAAAAAAAAAACTAAACATGTAATATGATGAAAGCAATATGCAAGTAGAGAAAAATGAAATATGAAATGCAACTAAACTACCATGAGCAATCAAAATGAAAATGCAAGGAAAGCAAGATGACCTATCTACTTACTTGGGGCACGGGCCCTGAAGAAGTAAAGTGCCCTGAATGTAGGTTTAGAGAAGAGACTCGTCTATTGGTAATGGCATCTTTCTCCCATCAAGAGTCGTCAAATAGTACTTCCATTTTTTGGACTTCTTCTTCACGATGTAGGGGGCAAGCCAAGAAATGTTATCCTTCTGATCGTATTTAGGCTTTCCCTTCCTTTTGTCCCACATGAATGCAAGACTTCCTTCACTGTAGTTTATGTAGGGTATATCTTCGATGTAAGGATAGGAAGGAAGCTATGTATTAACTGCATCTTCAATTTTTTTCTCACATTCTTTGTTCTCTTTATCTTCCTTCTTCAATATCTGGATGGACCGTAACTCTTTTCCCTGGAACTTTGCAAGATTCTCCTTGTACTCATTTTTCCTTAGGAGTAGTGTATCTATGCAATCTTCCTACACAAAAAGCAAATCCCAAGGATCATACTCAATAATATGATGAGGTACATCAAAGTCGCACTCACTCATGTAATCAGAATTGTTGGGGTCCTTCACATGCTTGTCAGCTCGCTCTCGACTATATAGGATCTCAAAGGTGCCATACTCCATTGGAATATGTGCATGGGTGAAATCCATAGTGAGAAAACCCCCAAGAGTAGCAAAACAACTTCTTGATAGAAAAATCCCCCAAGCATCTGGAACATCAATCACAACTATGTTCATAATGAGGATGATATGTGGGAAGTCAATCAGGTAAACTTCAACATCTTCACAAAGCCCGTAAACTTTGACCTTCTTGGAATAAATACCACAAACATTTTTGTAAGGTCAAGTAATATTCAAACCAAGTTGTTCTATTACTTTCAAGGACATTACATTTGTCGAGTTTCTGGAGTCCAACATACAATTATTCAAACGGAGGCCATTCATTCCCAAAGAAAGGTAAAACATACGGTTTTTATCCTTCTATCAATAAAGATATGTGGTGTTCAAGATGATTGGAGGATCTTACTCCTCGGTTGGTACGTTTAATAACTTCAATACATCCCTCTTCGTAGAAGGGATATTGCACATTTATTTCACAAGGACCGTCATATTCAACTTTCCAAACATGGCTGCAATTTCTATGTTCAATTGAATCTCTTTTTCTATTAGAGTTGGCTTCAGAAGCAACTCATATACTGGAGGTGGAAGTGGTGGGACCACCTTCATTGTAGATGGAGGGGAAAATGTTGCTATGGCTAAAGTAGAGTCGAGGGTTGTGATAGAGGAGTTGAAGCCTTATTTCTTCGAGTTTATGTCAAAAATCCCCTCTTCCTCAATTATTTCTATGATCATATTTTAACTGGTTTAACACCCAAAGTCTTCCCTCTCTTTCTCCTTTTCTTCTGGCTTCATCAATCTATTCATGTGTGACATCTTCCTCTTGGAAGTTACAAATCATTTCCATGAAGTTCATACTATCAGGAGATTCTTCATCTCATCAGGGACATTCATCCTCACAGTGAGGTTCTTGGCATGGAGAACACCATGGTGTCTCTTCTGTGTTTCCCATTCCAATTGGGTTCAACGTTTCAAGAGATTTTGCTTCTTGTTGAGGTTGTGCCTTCCATTCAGGGATGATTTTAGGGGCTAAATTTAGCTCATGGGCTAATTTTCCATGGTTTTTCCCAAAAAAATATTTGCTATTCTAAAAATGATTCGCCCAAATTTTATAGGATAAAATTATTTTACCTTAAAAATCGCCAAAATTGTATACAAACTATAAAAAAATCCTTAGAAATTTGAATGTTTTTATAAATATATCTTCGAACATTTTATAGTTGGCATATGAAGGATTAGTAAGATTCGCCAAGGTTTCTACATTTTAAAATAAATTTCCATCCTTAAAATCATCCCTGCTTCCATCCTATGGCATCTCTCTGATACCTGACAAACTGAGATCTGGGGGAAGATTGATTTCTTTCCTCTGTGGTCAGAAAACCCATGATCTGATTTTGAACCTAGACAAATTGAGTACTCATCTGGTCTATCTTCTGACTCAAGAGAGAAATTGGGTTTGGAGCACTTCTACTTGAATATTTAGTCTTTTCTTATGACTTGGCGTGAGGATACTAAAATGGTTCAACCTTCGATTCAAGAAGTTTTTCTTCAATATCTGTGTTGTACTCTTTGGCTGGAGCTAGGGTGGTGGGCTTCATGTCCTTCAGGATGAAATGAAATGGCCCATCAAAAGAATTCATGTAAAGGATACGAACGGTTGCATCTGTAGGACGTAGATCTAACAAAATTTGATTGTATAACCTGTCAAACATGTTGTCAAATTCACTTATTGTCTCATTCTCCTTTTTCTTTATCTGATTGAACTAAGCTACAAGCATTATGTTATTTTTCTTCGTTTCCCATCTGTTTTTTAATAGCTTGGAAAAGTCTTCATAAGATGTTATGTTATTATCAAGAAGTCCCCTGAACCATCTCTAAGCATCTTCAGTCAATGATGAAGCTAGCAGCTTCATTGCTACATCCTCATGTTCCACTTCTACATTTTCCATGTCTCGACCCATGGCATAGAGATGATCGTCAACAGTAATTACATTAATTCCTGGAAACTTTGGAAACCATTTGTGATATTCCTTTGGCATGGTATTGGGATATATGGGGATGGTGGCCATGTTTAGGGGCTTATAAAGGTCCTTTTCCCAAGGGTGAGCCATTGGAGTAAGGGAAAGGGTACCTTGGAAAATGGTTTTGACAATGGGAGACTTGACATGAGGCCTTTTTCGGTAAACCTTAGAAGGCTTGAATCTCCAAGGGGGAAAAGTCTTAAGGGAGGATGGATTTTGGGAAGGTGGATTCACCATATGGGCTTCAAAAAGAGATCATCAAAGGTGGAAGGGGAATATCCTTCAAGTTGAGTCGCCAGAAAATGTAGGGGTAAAGGATTTGGGAAGGAATATTGCTAAGGATGAGTCGATGAAGTTGTGGGTTTCCCCACCATCAATAAGTATTGTGACATGCTAACCATGTACTACACCACAGATCTTGAAGGTGTGAAATCTGGGGAAACTCGACATAGTGGCGATAGCTCCACTCTTGACCTCCTCATGTGGTTTCTCCTCAGTTGATTTGTCCTACTCACTTTCCTATACCTGCTTTGATTCTTCCTCCTCCTCACTATCTGAGAGAACCTCTATATAATGTGTTTTTCCCATGCCCATACACATGTGCCAAGGTTTCCAAGGGTAGTTGTAGTTGAAGAAGAGCTTCTTTATTCTTAACTCATTATGATTTGCCTCATCCAACTTCTCCTTACTTGTTACCTATTTCTAAAAAGGATTCTTATCTTTATGTTTCTAAGGAATGAAAGGTTTGGAGAAATTTTTTTGTCTTCAGGACTGCATCCTCCATGTCTTGTGTCCTGATAATGGCATCCTGAAGAGTCTTGGGCTTGAAGGATTTTAACCAACCACGCAATGGCTGAGATAAACCCTCTATGAATAACATCACCAATCTCTACTCATATATATCTATTACGATGATTGCAAGTCTATGAAACTCTATGATCTAAGAATCTGGTGTCCCAACCTGTTTGAGTTGTGCCAACTCCCTGAAATGTATCTCTGGATCCTTTTTGTCGAACCTCCCCATCAAATTTTGTGTGAAGTCTAGATAAGAGGTTATATTGGCATGTCCCAGAGTGACCAATCCATGGTACCACCACTCATGGGCCTCTCCTTCCAAATGCAAAGTAGAAAATTTAATCGCTTCTACCTCTAACATGATGTTAAGCTAGAAGTAAGTGTCCAACTTTTGAACCCATTCTCTAGTTGTGCATTTGCTTGAACCATCAAAGGGGGGAATGGTGAGCTTCCCAATATTCCTCATGAGACCAATGTTTTGTTGACCCCAGTTAACCTCCCTTGGCCTGTTCCTATACTTGATATTTTATTAATATTGTAGTGACATGGTCTCCTGAAATTCCTCACCAAAATCCTGGTACTCCCTCCAATAATCATCAAAGGTCTCACCCTGAACTTGTTTCCCTTGGTTCCTGAATCCCTACTTGTTGTTTCCCCACGAACTGAGGCATAAGAGGCATGGTAATTATTCTACCTATGGTTCTAGTGCTAACCTATGCAGGAATATGATTGTTGTTTCCCTCTGCGTGGTTTCCATTGTTCCCATTGGAACCCCCTGCACCATTGTTTCCCCTGTGGTGTCCATTAGTGCCTCCGTTACCATTTTTACCCCCATGGTTTTGGTTTGTTTGGTTTTTAGCAATCAACTATATCAAGAGTTGTGCTAACTGTTGTTGGCTAAACCCTTTAGGATTTGCAAATCCATATCCTCATTGGTATTCCCCATATCTCCCCCTTGTTCTACCTTTAGTTGGTTTTCTTCAACTTCCTCTTCTTTGTTAAATATATTCTCTGCCCCTCGTTGTCTCCTACTTTTGTAGGTGATATACCCCTCTTCGCCTTGCCTCATGAATTAAATAAACCCATCAATATGGTAGGTATGAGGCTCTGATACCATTGTAATATCCTAGGCACTTCCAGTATAATTTTCTCTCACTATTGTAGCAAAATGGAATTTTTTCTGAGTGTTGAATTTCTTCAAACACTTAGGTTGTAGGTTTCTTTTCACTTTCCAAACCCCCACTATATTGTTGTGCATTTAAAATTGGTTTTCTAAAGTATTATACGAAGTTTACATATGATTTAATTGTACCAAATATTTTTTCTATTACAGCATAGATGCATAACAACAAGTATAGAAAACATCCATAACTCACAGTTGATAAAAAGGGAGAAAATGCAGCAAAGGTGTATTTATTTATTTACCAGCTTATACTGAGCAATAACAATAATAAAAAGTTACAATATGCTTGATATATTCAACTGATAATTCTTTATATGTTGGTAGGGTAGTGATGTTGCGAAGTTCGTCCTTTAGTGGAACTTTTGTTGCACAAGTATTGTTGAACCAGAGAGGTGAATTCATCCCCTTTTCCAGTGAGCTCGATCTGATATAAATAACTCAGTCCAGCAAATAGATATGGTCTTCCTTGAAAAATAACTCAGATCCACTGTCAAACTCCACTTTTGAGATAAGAAACTCAACATCCTAAGCATTGTAATGTGCCTAGCTCACTTGGAAGTATTCAATATGAAGAACCCACGATTTCTTTAGAGAAATCGGCCTCCCAAAACTAGAACTCGCCCCAAAAATAGAAACTCGGCTCAAATAAGTGAGTTTCAACCCTCAGCTAGCAATAACTCAACCCACAAAGGATGGCTTTGTCTCACACCCAAAATATGTCTCCAACTACAAAGTAAGCCACCCGGATTTGAGATATTAGACCCCCCTACAAGCTTAACTCGGCTCCCACATACAGAAAATATGACTCGCGTCTTAGCTCGACCTTCCCACGGTCCAACTCGGCCTCCTCACCTCAGTGATATTTGACCCACTCACAAATAAATCCTCGCTGCCAACAAGAAAAACTTCAGCAACAAGAAAGATCTCAGCCACCAACAAAGAAATCTCGATTGTAATGAAATGAACTATGTCACCAATGAAGTACAAATAGAAGATCTGAGTGATCCTCTCTCAATGACTAGCTAGGATGGTTAGTCTCACCACTGAAACTAATCTCCAAATATCTCTATGCTTTACGTCCCAAAGAGCCAAAGCCACAATAGCTCTCTCAATTCATTTTTTTATAAAATACCAGTGAATAATGAGAGAGGGCACTCAACTTTCCCTTTTTAGTCTTTCGTTGATCCTTTTTCGCCATTTTTACCTTTTTAATAAGTTAAGTGACTTTTCATTATCTCAATAGTCACTTAGGTTCCTTTTTATTAATTACTCAATGTCACTTTTAAAAAAAATACTTTTCCACCTTGTGACATTAAATAATTAATTACTTCCCTTTTCCCCCATTGATTATAGCCTATGGGAATCGCTTAGGCTATTATGTCAATCTCTCGAAGAGCTCATTTGGAAAGGGACATTACAAATAAAGGGCACTCACCCTGTTGAACCAGCAGAAAGAACCCACCATGTTGTCATAGAGGGTAGTCTTCCTACTAAAGCAACAGAGGAGAATCTCCATGTTGAACAAGCAGAAGCCAGTCACTCTGTTGAGATAGCAAAGGACACCCATCCCACTACCACACAATCTAATTTCCATGTTATTACATAAGAACTAGTAGATTCCCTTTACCCTACTGTCACAAAAGAACCAACAGAATCGCATTGCCATGTTGTCACACAAGAACCAGTAGAGGCCAATTACCCTGCTTTCACACAAGAACCAATAGAGGAAAATCACTCTATTGATACACCAAAACCTACAGAGGAAGCATAAGACAGACAATGCAAGCACAAGAAAAGGACCATGTTTTTAAACAAAAACCAACAGAGGAAATTTTAGGAGAAGGTCTTGATGCAATCGTGTAGGACTACCAAGAAGAAAAGGACTCAGTTGTTACACAAGAACCAGCATGGGAAACTTTAGGTGAAGGCCTTGTTGAAATTTTGGAGAGCTATCAAGATGAGGAATAAATTGTTACTCTTGAAGAATGGCACACATATGATGACATCAGCCACCTCCAAGGGAGTCTCGCGCTCTCAAACTCAAAGTGGTTGTTTGGTTGCATGAGGACATGCAACGATTTCAACTAGGGGGAGATGATGGGTGCTCAAATTAACATCTTTATAGCACCCGTCCAATAATTTTTTCAAACCTTTTTCCCATTTACATTTCCATATTAATACACTTTCCATCCATAATGATACATTTTTGGTTAAGGAACAAAGTTGCACAGGTACCTTCCCTACATAAGAGATGCAATTCATGTTCAAGTGTAGATGTTGCAACTCTGGTCGTTGCGCAACTCCTAGTGCTACAACTTTGGTCATCATTGTAACTCTTGTTGCTACAACTCTTAGTGTCGCAACTCACAATGTTGCAACTCTCACTACAAACTATTGTTGCAACACCATAACATCTCACCAGTCAACCTTGTAGTTGTCACCATGGATCGACCAGCTAGCCAACAACCGCTCAATAACATGACAAGGGAAATTGGGCACCAAAATGGAATGGACAACTCATCCACCACTTATCATGGCTTATTTATTTAACACACACCTGATTGTTGCCCTCTTTTGGAAAATACGATGTAACAAGATAAGACAACCTGATTCTCATGGTTGTCCATCGATTTTCTTAGCTCATTTAAAAAGAAGTCGTTTTGTATAAATATGATCGTTCTCTTTGAGTCGGGGGACGGAGAAAAAGTAGCAGACAATTCGTAAAAAAAAGTTGTATTGAGCCATGCATTTTTGTTTAATAAAAATTTTGTTTTCTTCATCTTCAATTGATGGTATGTTAAGCATTTAGCACCCACTGCATTCTTAGACCAATACCTTGTCCAAGGAGGTAGGGCCCCCTCCTTAGCTCAGTATTATTTGTATCTTCTATTTGTAGAAGTAGTCTTAGCTTCATTTCTATATTTTTATTTATTTGTAACAATTCATTCATTAACAATTCCTCCATTAACATCTTGATGTAACTCTAATGTTCTCTATTACTGTAACTATGGATTGTTGTAACTTAGTGCTAACATTGCAGGGTATTGTTTCTTCATTCATGAGTGAATAGTTGTAGCAGCATTTCCTTATTTTCATTTATTTCCAACAATTCCTCTATAAAACATCATGCTACAACTCTGGAATTTTCTCGTTGTTGCAACTTCGTTTCCTCCATTCTATGCTGACATTGCATAAATTTTGATTGGTTAATGTGTAGTTGTAGCATCTTTTATTCATTTTCATTTATTTTTGTCAATTCCTCTATTTAAACTTTGTTGTATCATTAATATTTCCCTTGCTACAATTCTGGTTGTTGTGATTCGTGTCGTTCTAACTCATTTTGTTGTGACTCTTGTTGTTTCAACTCTCGATGTTGCAACTCCTGTTGCTACAACTAGCACTATTGCAAATCTACATCTAGCTTTCTAATTAACAATTGTGTGGTTTGCAAATCGAGATAGTTTATTTTTTTTTACAAGCATAATGTGGTTTGATTCTTATAGATTGAGGTACATGAGCCATAAAATATCTATCACAATAATCAAGATCACCTTAATACTTGGACAAGTCAGCTTTATTTTCCTACAAGAGTGATTTATTTTTCCACAAAATGTGATTTACTTTCCTACAAGAGTGTTTTATTTTTCTGGAAGTGTGATTTACTTTCCTGCAAGAATGGTTTACTTTTCCGCAAGTGTGATTTACTTTCCTGCAAGATTTACTTTCCCGCAAGAGTGATTTAATTTCCTGCAAGTGTGTCATTTACTTTCCTGCAATGTGTGCCTTTTCTTCGACAAGTGTGGATTTGGTGTAGTTTAATTCGGTGACTTGTTATAGCATTTTGGTATCTTGCCTTGTGACATTCATTTGAAAGTAATACAACTCATTGACAATTACAACATTATACTTGCATATACAGTGCATGACAAATCATAAGTTTAATACGACCTGGGATTGATAATTAAATGCACAACTCTTCAATTGCTTACTAAATTAATTAGGAAGTAATTTAAAAGTCTGTCGGTTACGTTGTCGTCACTGGATACCATCAGGGGACATTTTTGTTATCAAATATAGTCAAACATCTACTCTATCAAATATGGTCAAAATATTTAGTCTACCTTCATGGAAGTTAGAGATTTCTTTAAAAAATCCAACAATGGCATTCTAACACTCAAACAAATATAGAGAAAATGTTTACTCTACCTACATCAAACTTGAATAATTTCAAAAAAAGAGTCAACAATTCCATTCAAATATTCAAATTAACAATTGACCCTATTCTTCATTTCCAAACTTGATTACAACTATCCAATTCGAAAGAGTTTCCATTACTAACATGATAAAGCTTAAAGTAGGTAAGTTGGTAGCAAAACATGATAAATATTGAAGTAGGTAACATGATAAAAGATTGAAGTAGTTAAGTTTGTAGCAAGCTAAAGAGTGATCAACTTCAAACATAGTGCAATGTATATCGTTACTATAATACTATTATTCGATGTTACACAAAATTAAAAACTTAATCCAAGTACCAAATATTACTATTCATATAGAATCTACACTCTCATTTCAAGGCCTCAAGTCCTACACTTCCATCTTGGGGGGTTAAGTCTCTTTGTGTTTTGTGCCATAGAAACATAAGGTTGAATTTCAATGACAAATTGTTAATTTTTATTTTTCTCCAACGCCCTATCCTAAAAAAGCATGTTATTTGAAAAATAATGTATACACACTCTGTCATAGGTTAGAACAAGTCCATTTTAAAAACATATATAGAGAGCGGTTAAGAGTCAAATATGCGTTTTTTTGTCACACCAATTGGTTATAAATGTGTGGATTATAAATGTAATTGAAAATTTTGGTAATTTGCAGTGTATTTACTTTTCTTAAAAAAATCATGGAACATTAAATTGATATGCTCTTTGCTAAGAACCTTGTAAATAGAAATGTTTCAAATATTAAAGCCAAAACAATGCAAAGCACTATCCATTGCAATTTGTTTTATGAAGTATGCTTTAGCCAATGTGTCTTTGCAGAATCCCACGCCTCAAACTATATCTTTGAGAACTCTGAATATATAGACATTTTCATCTATGACTTTTTCAAACTTATTGGCAGTAGGAACATTGCCACTATTGTGGCACTCGTTTAATACTTAAAACACACCCACACAACACACATTCTCATATAGTAAAAAGGGAAGACAGCAAAAAACCACCCACACAACACACATGCCATATAATAAGAAAGGAAAAATAAACAAACATGCACATTCCAATAAAACCTTACCAATTCTTGTCAAGAGTTGTAGGCATTAGACTGGGTTGTTTATTTCCTCACCATGTCTTTAATGAAGGTGTTTCAGTTATGAAAAGACAAACCCCTAGAAGGACGCCCCTCAATGCAAACTCCTTGATCTTGACAATTTTCTCTCTTAATTTCTCTCCTTGGGAAGTTGTCATCATTTTCTTCACAATGTCATTTTCTTCACAATGTCCTCCACCTCTTTATTTCTCACCACCTTATGGGCATCCATGTCCACCCCTTCAAAATCCAAGCCAATCTTCCACACCTCCTTCATGAATCTATATTTTAGAAATTGATCAGCAAAATAAGGGAATCCCACCACAAGAACTCCCATGCTCGTGATTTCCATTGTAGACTTCCAATCATTGTGTGTGAGGAATAATGCCACTAATGTGTGGGAAAGGACTTTCAATTGGGGCGCCCACTTCAAAAATAGTGTTTGATCCCTATTTTGTTCTTCAAATCCCTCTAGTAAAATTGTAGGATTTCCTTTTGTGATGAAGATTTAAAAGAACATCCCAAGAACTAGAGAAACTACAAAACCAAAAACATTCTATGAGAAAGAGTGAAATGATCTATTAGATCTATTGTGTATAATACAAGAGAGTGTCAGCTATAATAAATAATGGCAGTAACAGTTTGGGTAGTTAGGGATAGCCTACACAATAACTAACAATAGTTAAAAGATACTAACAAAATACTAGCATACCCCTTTAAGTAAGACGTAAGGATTAAACAAAGAAGGAAAAAAAAAATGTCTAGGGTGAATAGGCCTGCTAAGGTATCAAAGTACACACTCTCATAAGTGGAGGAAAGGAGAAAAACCCATAGGAAAAAACTCCTCCCCAAAAGAGAGAAAACGAAAAGAAAGTGAAGGTATGAGGAATCAATATGACCCTCTAAGGACAACTTCCTTCACCCCAAGCATCGACCATAACTAAACAAAATGAGGTGATGCCAAAGGTTTAGTAAGATGTCTGCAACTTTCTCTTCAGTAGGAAAATACTCCAAGATGAGAACACCATCTTGTATGTGTTGTCGAATGAAGTGCATGTGTAGCTCACTATGTTTTGTTTGTTGATGCTTCACTAGGTTGTGAGATATCTGTATGGCACTCTAATTATCACACCAAACAGTAATAGGATGATCATGTTGAGTGTTCAATTCTGTCATTAGTTTTCGAAGCCAAAGAACTTCCTAACTAGAAAGAACTACAACATGATACTCATATTATGCAGAGGATAATTCAATGGCTTATTTTTTCTTGCAAGACCAAGCAATAAAAGTGGAGCCAAGGAAATAAACAAAGTCGGATGTGGAATTTCAATAGGCAACTGAACCAGCCCAATCAAAATTAGTGAATCCCACACCCTAAGAAGCACTAGAGGTGTATTGAATGCCAAAAGTGGTAGTACCTTGAATGTACCTCAAAATGTGCTTTGTTGCCTTCCAATGACTCTCATGAGGATCATGAAAGAATCGAAAGACAATCCCAACTACAAAAGAAACGTTGGGACATGTATGAGTCAAATACAAGAGACTCCCAACCAGTTGTTGATACAATGAAGAATTAACGTGTGGTGAAGAGAAACTAGTAGAAAGGGTAACGTCGGACTGAAATGCAGTAAGTGCATACTTACAATAGCCATGCCAAAGCACTTAAGTAAATCAAGTGTATACTTCTGTTGAAAAATGGAGATCCCTTCTGAAGACTAAAGGACCAACGTACCAAGGAAATAATGTAGAAGAATGATAATTGTGGAATCATAGGCTTGGACACATGAGTGAGAAGGGGATGCAAATTCTTAACAAAAGGAATTTGTTTCTAGACCTTAAACAAGTTGATTTGGATTTATGTGAACACTATGTTTATGGCAAACAAAAGAGGTTCAGATTTCTCAGGGTTGGAAAGGAAAAGAAGAGTGAAAAGTTAGAGCTTGTGCATACATATGTATGGGGACCATCTCAGGTATCATCTCTTGGTGGCTCTTGCTATTATGTTACTTTTATTGATGATGCAACTAGAAAAACTTAAGCTTATTACATTCAACAAAAATCTGATGTTTTTGAAACTTTTAAGAAATGGAAATCTTTGGTTGAGAATGAGACAAGAAAAGGGTTGAAGTGTCTGAGATCAGACAATGGATGTGAATACTACATCAAGGATTTTGATGATTAATGTTCATACCAAGGGATTCATAGAGAGAAGACAATTCCATGAACACCATAAGAAAATGGTGTGTCGGAAAGGATGAACATGACAATCATGGAACGTGCAAGGAGTATGAGATTGCATGTTGGTTTGCCCTCACATTTTTTGGCAGATGTTGTAGATATTGTTGTTTACTTAATAAACATAGGGCCTTCAAGCTCCTTGGATGGTAGCACTCCAGAGGACGCATAGACAGGTAAAAAGGTAAGCTACTCATTTCTGAAGACTTTCGGTTGTGAAGCATTTGTCCATATTGATAAAGAAAATAGAACAAAGATTGAGGAAAAATACAAGAAGTGTACCTTTATTGGATACGGTATTAATTATTTTGGTTATCGCTTATGGGATTATGAAAATCATAAAATCATTAGGAGTAGAGATGTGGTATTCAATGAAAATTTCATGTACAAAGATCAGTTGCAGGGAAAGAAATGGGAAAAGGAAAACACAGAATACATAGTGCTTGATGAAATCAAAGAAAATGGAATTCCAAAGGTACCAGAAAATCAAAATGTACAACAATTGAAGCAACAGGCACCTCAACTCCTGCAAGTGTTGTTAGAATATCTACCAGGTTAAGTAGACCCTCTGAACGATACTCTCCTTCATTGTATTATTTATTGTTGACTGACTCTGGTGAACCAGAAAGTTGTGAAGAGGCAATCCAGGTAGACATTAAAAAGAAGTGGGAGAAAGGCATGAAAGAGGAAATGGATTCATTGGTAAATAACCAGACTTGGGACTTGGTTTGGTTTCCTACGGGAAAAAGAGCATTGCAAAATAAATGGGTTTACAGATTGAAGGAATAAGATGGAGGAAAAAAACAGTACAAGGATATACTTGTTGTAAAGGGGTTTGCACAAAATAAAGGTATAGATATTGATGAAATATTTTCTCTTGTTGTTAAAATGACTTCAATTAGGACTATTTTAAATCGTGTGGCAATAGAATAATTGCATCCTGAAAAGTTAGATGTAAAAACAGTTTTTTCTCCATGGGGATTTGGAGGAACGGATTTATATGCAGCACCCATAGGGGTATGAGGTCAAGGGGAAGGAAAATTTGGTATGCAAGTTGAATAAGATCTTGTATGGCCTAAATCAAGCTCCAAGGTAGTGGTATTTGAAGTTTGATAGGTTTATGACATAACAAGGTTATAGTAGATGGCATTCTGATCATTGTGTTTATTTTAAGAGGCTAGAAAATGGAAGCTATATTATCTTGCTATTATATGTATACGACATGCTTGTTGCAGGGTCCAACATGCAGGATACAAATGTGCTCAAAATGAAATTAGCTAATTCATTTGCGATGAAGGATTGGGTGCTGCAAAGAAAATCCTTGGTATGAGAATAAAAAGTGACAGGAAAAATCGCAAATTGATATTTTCTCAGGGTGAGTACATAGAGAAGGTGTTGGAGAGGTTTAGAATGCAGAATGCAATACCAGTTAGTAAAGGAAATGTGTCCCAAGACAAAGGAATAGATAGAATACATGTTCAGGGTCCCTTATGCATCGATAGTTGGTAGCTTGATGTATGTTATGCTGTGCACAAGACCAGATACTGCACATGCAGTGGGAGTTGTGAGCAGGTATATGAACAATCCAGGTAAAGAACATTGGGGGGAAGTAAAATGGATTCTTAGGTATTTGAGAGGTATTGCTACTCATGCATTATGTTTTGGAGGTTCAAAAATTGTTCTACATGGATATGTTGATTTATATATGGCAGGTGATAAAGATAGCAGGAGAAGCACCACAGGGTATGTTTTTACTATAGGTGGAACAATAGTAAGTTGGATTTCAAAACTGCAAAAGGTTGTTTCACTTTTAGCAACAAAAGCTAAGTATGTTGTTGCTATAGAGGCTAGTAAAGAGATGATTTGGTTACAGAGGTTTATAGATGATTTGGGAAGAAGCGGGAGAATAGCAGGTTGTATTGTGACAGCCAAAGTTTCATTCATATTGCAAAGAAATCATCATTCCATTATAATAGTAAGCATATACAACTCATTTACCATTTCATACGATCCATTTCTAAAGATGGACAATTGAAGTTGGAAAACATACATACTAGCTAGAATCCTGCAGACATATTAACAAAGGTAGTAACCGGGGAGAAACTGAGTTCTTTCTCAGTTTCAATTGGCCTTGAAGAATGCATGTGAAGAAGAGAAATTTTCTAGGTCCAAGGTGCATCATAGTCCAACAGGTACAACAACAATGGAGTTGTTTTGATCGATCTCCAAGTGGGAGTTTGTTGGTTGTGGAGTTTGGTTATCTTCTTGATTCAGAGGTATTTTTTTAGCTGGTTTTGGACCCCATTACCTGATGGGGGGTGTGGGGGGTCTTCCCCCCCCCCGACATCTCTTTCCAGGGGGGTAGCAAGAAATTTTGGAGCTTCCCCCTGGAGAGGGTTCGAGGGAAGTTCCCTTGAAGAGAAATTTTTTGGAAAATTGTCTTGTAAAATATTGTAATTTCATAGTCAATTTGGATCGTTCATTATAAGGTCGCAAATCTGACAATATAAGTTATGTTAGGGTTTTTTTCCCTAGAAGGCAACCCTCTTTTAGGAGGGAATTGTACTATGATATTGTATGTGTGTGAATATTGTATTCTGAGAGAGGCGACTGTGAGAGAAAGAAGAGGAGGTTACAGTAGGTATGTTGTAGGTTATATCCCTTCATTTGTTGGATAATAATAAAGGAACTGCCTAGAAATTTCTCTAGTGGACGTAGCTCATGCTAGGTGAACCTTGTATATCTGTGTCTCTATTGTATTGTGTATCTTTTGTGTTTTATTTCCGCATTTATTTTATTTTATTGCTCTGTGATCCTTTAGTCTAACAGTTGAGGGGGATCCCCTGTGATAGTGACCCACTAGGCCTATTTCCCATAGGTGCAGAGTTATAAGTAAACTATATTGTAGCTCTAAGATTGAGATGCTCTCGAACTCTTTCCATGGGCCCAAAATACTTGATTTAACAGAGTTTTGTAATGCTCTATTATTGCACCTAATCTCCAAGCACTAAGATCTCATTTTTGTCTACGCAACCAATGGTTGTGACCAAGTGCTTATCCACTTGAGCATTTAAACCTTGGCACTAACTTCTATCGCTCTCGTTAATGTGACCAATGGCTATAACCGTCGGCTAATCTTTATGGATGTACCCGATCAATCTAGATCATTGATTTATTCCCTTTAACGGATGGTTGTCACGTATAGCGGTCTCGAAACATCAGGACTCCACGCCTTCTCAACAACCCAAAAATCACGAAGGCCGCGGTTTGTAGTGATCTGAACCATTGATCTTGTTAGTGATCCACAGTCACAATCTCTTTTTTTATGATATCGTTCAATGATGTATCACCGTCAATCCAGATCGTAGATCCAATATAGACCGTTGATTCTCCTTTAGTTATAGTTCAACTCACTACGTGGGCCACCATGGAACTCTGAGTAGTATGAAACCTTGCTTCCACATATCATCCCTTGAATGGACTCCTTTACATCAACATGATGTATCTCGGTCTCAACAAGGGTTGTCGATCTACAGACTCAAGATTGAATCTTCGTCATTGACCGACATTCAAAGGCTTGCCACAGAAACCATGTATAGGGGACCTAGTTTCCATGTGTCACTTCCTAAATAGAAGTTATTTCGTTAGCATGACATTTTCATCATCGGGACCTTAAATTTTTCATTCCTCTAATACTTTAAAACCTTCGCTACTCATGGCCTGCTATAACAAAAATCGTCGATCTGGATATGGATCGAACGGTCATGATTCTCCCTTAACTTCCACGTGTCTTTTAACTCACGATACATTGTCGTTTGTCTAACTGACTCAAGATTTGACGGTCAAATTTGTTCCCGTCACCGGATTGTCAGGACTTCTATAGAGTCCTTCTAACCCTGATCCAATGATTAGGACTTAACTGTGGGGTGATCCTAAGGTTATAAGTGATCCTTACTTCACGATATAGTTTGACATGATTTGGATATTTCATCCTTCCAGTGATCAACGATCAATGACTACTTTAGCTTCTGTTGCATTCAAGCCTACAACAAACACTCAGATAGAGTCCAATTTTGGACTTCAGTCACACCAAATATCAATGCAATAGGAAGATATCTAAATCTCACATCGCCATAGAGAGCCAATAAAACACATGGAGATTATATTAATGAATCTGTACATAATTATACAAGGTGTTCTCCCCTTTTTGGCCTGATTTACATTCAGTTGGCTTTTGTTTGGCTTGTTGACCACACTTGGCCTCTTACACACTCAATTCCCCTTTCTCACTATGTCTCTAAACACACACTTATTAATTAATTTCTTAATGCCTGAAGGCTTACAAAATATACAACACACGGCTTAAACCTGAATTCGTTTCAAATCCTACTCAGACTCCACAAAATTTTCAAGGATATCTTAGATCCACAATATCCTCAAAAGATCACTCTAGGATCTCTTCTAGACCTCACAACTCTCAAGATGTGCTATCACAGGAAAATTCACTTACATTCAACCAAACTCAATTAAACAAACCTTGTTATATGCATTCCTTTTATAATTTCAATAAAACATAGGAAATTACAATAACAACCAGTTAGGGAACCAACTCCCTTGGTAAACTCAAAGACCCCCTAGGCCTATTCAACAAGGTAGATATTGGAGGAAAAAATGCTCCTACATCATACTCCCAGGGTTAAAAAAATTCCATGATCTCATGATCATGTGTCTTCAATTGAAGTCCTCCTCTGATCCTTTGTTGATCATGCCCATATGCATTGTTTCATATGTCCTCTACTACAATCCTCCATCTTCAAGGATCCCAAATTTTGTTATGTTACTTCTCATATTGTTGGTTTCCCTATTGTCTCATCTCTACCTGATATTTTCCAGGATCCCATATCTGACTTTGATTCTTACCAGTTACCTTGTTGACATAATCTCTCTCAAGCAATTGTAGTTTGTGGCTGATTGCACTTCTCATTTCCCGGTATCTCCATCTAGACTTATTCATCGTCATCTTCCATAAAGCATCTATTTCAATGTCCAACACTACCTTTTTTATCTTCCATGGTATTGTTGCAAACTTGTTGTTGCACTTTTGTAGGCATAATCTGTATGTCTCTTGTTGTGATTTCTTCATCCTTTTCCTACATCCATCTTGCTGCAAAAATAAGCTCCTTGTTTTTTTCCTTGATGTCCTTACATCCATGGGAATACTCATTAATGTCTACAACTACAACCTACAATTTCGTCTTGTCCTCATTTTCATTTACTTTAGACAACTCTGCATCCTGTGGTTGTCTAGAATTCACATACTCAGACAAACAATTAGTTTGAAAAACTAATAATTCTTCTTCTACTCTTGATGCCTCAAATCCTTCCTTTATATTAGGTATCATTGAAGACTATGTGCCTGCAACTATGCAATATTCATCAATCCTTGAATTGATCAACAAGTCTTCCAATAGTCTTAGTTCTTCGTCATAATCTCTCAACATTGTCTTTGAATGCCTCTCTTTAACTCCTTCATTTTCATTGTGGTTTTCTTAATAACCTACATACACACGCCAATGATTAATTTCAAATCCATGAGACTCCAGAGTCTCATATGGCATCATCTCCTTTTGTTGTTCTGAGCACTTCATAAGACTTTCATCATTTGTTTCCTCATTTACAAGTTGTGTATAGTCTTCCCCATGACTATTTTTATGAGATAGAAATATCCCATCTTTCTTCGTAACAAAATTATGGTTATGTTCTATGAATTTAGAAAGCATATCTCTCCCTTCAGCAATATTTATGACAGTTCCAAATGATTGGCCAGCTTCATCCTTTGCACAACCTGTAAACACACACAAATCATTAGTTTTAAGTACATAATATTCTATGGTATCATTTGATGCTTCTGACATCATCCCCACATGATGTTATGAACTTTATTTATAGTTCATGAGACTTTCAACATGTATCTCTTTATAATATCCATCATCATCCTCTCCAAGGAATGATCATTTCTCTAGTTCACAGAAGTGAACTCCTTCTTCCATCATTGTCCTCTGTCTAAACTCAGTTGCTCTGAGTTTCTCTTCCTTTAACGAAGCATTCAACTTTTGGATCAATTTATTCATAGACAAGTGCACAATGGGTCACTTAACCTTCTTCTTCACATTCCAATCCCTCCTATGGTCTTCATTGCTTTCTTGTAGTAGCTTCAAAATTATACTGAGTATTTCCTTAACCTCGGTAAATTATTTTTCAAACTTCTCTTAGTTCATCTTTCTTCCAACTGCTTTGGATTCCTTCTTCCTCTTGTTGTGTCTTTTCTCTTAACCTCTGTCATGACCATCAGTAGTCATCTCCATCTTCTCCCTTGTGAGCTTCTCCCAGTTCACTGTGAGCTACATCAAGCATTCTCTATAGCAATTCTTTGCATCTTGCCACTCAATACCTCATCAAGCTTTACATGAGCCTGACCTCCTGGTATTCTTCTGGTTCTCTCCTCTAAAACCTATTGAGAATCATCTGTTCTTCTCTGGATTCTGTACCTATTCACCTTTCTATGAGAACTCATATTATTCTCCTCACTTCCAATCCTATGCTGAAAATATTTACAGCACTCCTTGCTACAAGGTTCAGCCACAAGCTTCTCTCAAGAGCTTCTCTTGTTCTTCATCCTCTGTCACAACTTCTCTGTTGTCATAGAATCTACCATTTCCCTACTTCTATTTGCAACACAATCGTAATTTTAACCATAATTAATAATAAAACATCAATCCAATACCCGAAATATCTATTCTTAGATATTGTCTTCTCAACATCTCTCCCCAACTCAGCTTCTTTGGTTGAAATGATATCAATGCTGTAGAAATTCCCTGATGTAATTATATATCCAATTCCTTTTTCTGCAATTGCAACTTTTTCATATTCTCTTTTTTTCAATATCAGAGCAAAGTTGTGCTTTGATACCAATTGACAGTGACCCACCAAGTCTATTTACCAGAGGTGTAGAGTTATAAGTAAACATTTTTGCAACTCCAATCTCGAGCTGCTCTCGAACTCTTTCCACAGGCCCAAAATCCTCGATTTAACAGAGTTCTATAACGTTCTATTAACCTAAACTCTACGCGTTAATATCTCCTTTATATCTACGCGACAAGTGGCTATGACCAGGATCTTAACCACTTAAGCACTTAAACCTTGGTGCTAACTTCTAACACTCTCGTTCATGTGACCAATGTTCATAATCATCAGTTAAGCTTCACAGATGTACGCGATCAATCTAGATCATTGATCTATGCCCTTCAATGGATGACTGCCATGTATAACGGTCCTGGGACGTCGGGACTCCACACCTTCTCAACAACCCAAAACTCCCAAAGGTCACAGTTTGCAATGATCTAGACCGTTGATCCCACTATTGATCAATTGTAATGATCTCTTCCGCTATGAGATCATTCAACGATGAATCATTGTCGATCCATATCATGGTTCTAGTCTGGACCGTTGATTCTCCTTTAGTTATAGTTCAACTCATGATGTGGGCCACCACAAAACTCTAAGCAATATGGAACCTTTCTTCCACGTGTCGTCTCATGAATGGATGCCTTTAAGTCAACATGATGTATCTCGGTCTCGACAATAGCCATCGATCTAAAGACACAAGCTTGAATCTTCATCATTGATGTGCATTAAAAGGATTCCCACAAAAAACATGTAAAGTGGGACCTAGTTTCACTTCCTAAATGGAATTTCTTATGTCAACATGACATTTTTCGTCAACGAGACCTCAGAACTTTTCATCCCTATAATAAAATAAAGATCCAATCAATGAAAGTTGAATGATTCACTCTCATGAATGGATATATCTACAAGTTAGGCCATGATAATATTTTGCGAAGATGTGCATTAGAGTATGAACATGACATAATTAATGAAGCACACGTAGGCTCAGTGGGAGGTCACTTTCAAGCTGACACGATAGCCAAAAAAATCCTTCAAGTCGGTCTTTGGTGGTCGACTTTACACAAAGATTGTTGAGAACAGATAAATAAATGTGATAAGTGTCAGAGGATCGAATGGCCATTATGGGAAAATGAAATACCCTCGCATTTAGTAAACCCTTGTTTACCGTTTGAAATTTGGGTTATTGATTTTGTCGGTCCATTCCTAAGAAGAGAAAAAAGATCGGGGGAAAATATATATAATTGCTGCAGTCCAGTACTTAACTAAATGGGCAAAGGTGGAACGAGTCGAAAATTTTACAAAGAAAACAGTTGCAAAATTCACCTATGAAAACATAGTAACCATATTTAGTTTTCTTTTGACAATAATTAGTGATCAAGGAACTCACTTTATCAATAATACAATTGAAGTGTTGCTCAAAAATTTCTTGATCAACCATAGAAAGATGACTACATATCATCCATAGGTCAATGGAGTTGTCGAGTCATTCAACAAGACATTACACAAGGGATTATCAACTATATGTGGATTTGACAAAGATTACTGGGACAATGAGGCTCCAGCAATACTGTGGCCCTATAGAACAATGTATAAAAGATCGATTGGCCAGACACCATTCAAGTTAGTCTATGGTCAAGAAGTTGTAATTCCACTACACTTATGTGCTAACGGAGGAAGTATAGCCTCCATCCTGGAATTCGACCATGTGCTTAACACAAGACAACACTTCTATCAAGTAAATCAATTAGAAGAAGAAAGGATGCTTGCACAGCAGCATTAGGAAATCCAAAAGAATCAGCAAAAATCTTGGCACAATCAACATTTTTAAAAGAATGATATCAATGACGGAGACTTGGTACTTTTATACGACAGTCGAGTAAAAGGAAAACCTAGAAAGTTAGAAACTGCAAGGTTGGGTCCATATGTGATAGAGGACATACGACTAACAGGATAAGTACAAATAAAAACCTTGCAAGGGCACCCTTCAAAAAACTAGTCAATGGGGCCCGATTAAAAAAATATAACACATAGCAATCTCAAGTCCTGCTGGTGAAAACCTCCTCGGGGGCGCTAGTAGGACTCGACTAGGTTGAAAACCCCTCGAGGCAACCTAAGTCGAAGTGAGAATAAAAGAATACATAAAGAAAAGGAAAAATAAAAATAAACATAAAAGAAAAGATAAGCAATAAAGAAGCAAAAGATTAAGAAAAAAATCAAAATTAAGAAAGCAATAAACAAGTTGGTTATTCAAATTAGGTACAAAACTATTCGATAATTACAAGCTATATGACCGACTCGAACCAACAAAGCATTCATTCATACCAATATCAGAAGAGAACAAAGCCCATGGTCAGCATTAAATTCCAATAGAGAAGAGACGCAAAAATCTAGAGCAAGTTCAGTATCGAGACAAGACCTACATCATCACTTAAAGAGGCGGACAAGTCAATCCATTGAAAGGGAAATACACCAAGTCAAACGAGAAACTCATCAATCAAAATGTGAATTCTAAAAATCAATCGAGTGGGAAATATATCAAGCAAGTGAGCTTGTAAATAATATCTCAAGCGAGCGAGAACATCATCAAGTGAATCAACAAAGAAAGCATGTCTTAAAAAATCCAATCACTAATCAAGTTGATAAAAGAAGGGATATTGACTTGGTCAGAAAAATCAACTGAAGGTCCTCAACCAACTAGAGGAATGAAAATGACTAGACTATACAAGCAATGAAATTTGACCCATTCGACTGTATTCCTCGAGAAAACAAACCTGACTCAGTCAAAGCAGCCAATCCGCAGGAGACCATCAATACAATTAATGCTCGACGAGACAAGTTCGACCACCATACCATCGTCGACACATATGTCCCCTCACATGAACCAGTAATTACACCCGACATTATGACCGAGGCATGTGAATTAATGACTCCACTGGACGAATTAAAGTCAATATCACAATAGGCATCTTTGGCTAAATTACCTACTCAGAATCATTGGAGGTCTGATCCATAGAATCACCAGAATACCACATGGGGGTATGCTTGTACCTAAAACCCTAAACTCCAATGACTGGATACAGGCTCTCATAGGAGGAACTTCAACAAAAAAATTAAAAAGGACAGTTGATTAACAGAGTAACCGGCCTCTGTGAAAAATGGACCTGCATAATAGTCTAACTATGTTTTACAACTGCAGGTCAAGCTTCGAACATGAAGCTCACAATGTTGGAACCAATTGGCCAAATACATGAGTCGGGGGCATAGTTCAACTGGGCAGAGCACTTAGTTGTGCTGATTAAAAGAAATTGCAAGGACTATCAAGAGAACGGTCAGTCCATCAAATTTATAGACCCCGACTATGAACAACTACACAAATTTTGCACCTAGAGCAGTTGGATTATCATAGTCTCCCCCAACCGAGGTAATGCTTAAGTATTGGGTAAATCATCTAAAGAAAATCTCCCACAAGGGGAGAGTGGAACAAAAATTTTGATGGGCCTTACCACCAAGTGCCCATATTCAGTTAATCCTCAACTACACCAAGCTTTGGTGTGGAGTCAACGAGGGTCAAGCGCCAAAAGAACTAGAACATTAGTCGACGAAGCTCCAACTATTTCAAGAGATCGATAGACAACTAGGTCTTGAAACACCAATCCCACCAGAGGTCTTGAGTAATAATTCAACCATCTTAACACCCTTGATAGATGGAGAATGGGAGGAATAAAGAGAATAGACCCTACATACAATACCATTTGTCCCAAATCTGGGCATGGAACAAATGCACCAGCAAAATAGACTCCGACTAAGAGCAAACAACTGGAAAAAGTAGTCAGAGGTAAACATGTCGTCGACTTCGAGGAAAAACCGGAAGATATAAATATCATATGGAAAGAAAAGTTCAAGTCAGATATTGTGTTGGACTTCAATGACCCATTAATAATAGAAAAAATTGCTTCCTTCACCAATAAATAGTCACAAAGACTCATCTGAAAGAAAGCAGACTCGATAGGCTCGTGCTATTACAAGAAACATTTTGAAGTCGAGCGTTGGGCCTCAATTTCAAGAAATGATGGTAGCAACAAATGCAAAGAAGGTCGAAGCAAGAAAAACTAAGGCAACCTTGGAAAATCAAATAGAAACAAGGAAGCAAGAACAAAGTATAGGTCAGTCGACACCAGTTGCAACACATCGTTCGAAAATTATTCAACCCGACCCCAATAAGCAACCCATTCCAAAGAAGTAGCACACACACACAAAATCATTATCGATCTTACAAGTGAGTCACCACCACCTAAGGTGACTCTAATTATTGAGGAAACAAGTGCAACAAAGGAAATGAAGAAACATAAGAAGAAATTATGGGTAGAGAAATGACAAGTATCATCATAGGCAACTATTTCATATTCCCCCTCTAATCACAGTAATCAAGAAAGTGAATTGCACTCAGATTTAAATGAGGTCAGATAGAACCTATAGAAAGGAACTACTAAGAATACTACCACAATTGAGTCGACCCCTTTGGATAGGTCAAATCCATCTGACTCGACACAACCTGAAGCCGGTCCTAGAAAAGAAAGTCGTTCAATCTGCACCAACCAAGTCATAGCAGTAGGTACCTTGGAATGTGCATAGACGGCTATAAACAATCAAGGATCGACACATACTAATTCACCACCATTGTATGAATCAGATCCTCTTGAGAAATCCAATAAAGAAACAAGAATTCCCAACAATATAAGCAGTCAGAAGAGGAACAATCGACTAACCACAATGTTGATCAACAAAATAGAGATAATGATGATGGTGTAGAAATTCCTAAGGATAGATTATCTCCACCAGAGAATCCTCCTTCGGGAAGTATTTAGGAATACCAGTCGAATCCCCCAGATCAGACTAAAAATACAGAGCAAAATCAGGAACAGGGTCAAGGTAGCAATGATGGCAGGAAAGACCCCATCACATAGCCAGAATTATGAGAGAACACTGAGCAAAATCAAGAAAAGGATGATACAAACAAATCCAATGGCACTGAAACAAAGAAGGATAAATAACATGCAGAAAAAGGAAGTAAAAAGAAAAACACCATACATAGGAAGGACAGTTCCCTAAAGGTGATTACATTTGCAGCCTTCAAGTCAGTCGGGTCGACAAGACCCCCTGCAAAAACAATATTTGACCCATTAGTCGCATCATATGAACATATGATTGACATGTATGTTTAAGTAACAAAAGAAGCAACTAATAGATGGAAAAGGGTCCCTTGGGATGGTGCCTAACTGATAGCAAGGAGAAACAAGAAGAAATTTGTATTGAAATATTGCACTCAACTTGCTAAAGAAAATTTTGGCATTGAACACCCAACAGAAGGACTCGACCCTCTTGCACTAGTTAAAAGTCTGGTCAAAGCAATCATAACCACAGGTGCCAACAATCAGTTGGAAATCCAAGACCTAATATAGGAAAACAAAGAACTCAATTAGTTGCATAGTAGATTACTAAGGAGCAATTAGGATGGATTAGCTCAAGAAACAACAATAATTTTCCATTTGGAGAATGGAAAATTCAAGGAAATACGACAGCAACTAGAAATGGCCAACTCACAGGAGGTAGTTATCAATAATGTACTCAACAATTGGCCAACATACTTCTCTTCAACCTACAACAAGCTTAAAGAACAAAGGACAATAATTGTTGATATAAGGAAAACAAGAGAACTCACCAACAACATAAAATGCAAAGCAACCATATCAACCCACATCACAAAAGAAAAGGTGATGCAAATAAAGTTGTCCAAACAAGAAATATAATGGTTGAGGGAGGCAACTAAAGCTCAAGAAGCAGTAGAAAAATCCATCAAGAACCTCGACCAAGTTAAACAAAAAATGCAGGAAGTCGAGCAGAACTTTGACCTAGAGTTGACTATTGTGCAAAAGTCCCCCTTGACCAACAAATTAGATTTTATGCGAAAATTAAAATCAGTGGGAATAGAAGCACAATACTTCATTGAAGAATGGAATATGTTTTCACACCATTTACAACAAATAGCTCCAAGTATTTATCAGACAACATTTGAAGGCCTATCGAATCAATCTGTAGAACAGTCAGAGGCTACATTGAATTTTCGAAAAAAGTTCCAGTTTTTCAATCCCACACCCTTTGATTCAAACCTCATGACTACTAGTCATCAATCAAGAATTACAGAGGTAATTGTTATCACTCAGTTTGTAGTTTAGGTCAAGCAGCTAAAGGGTAAGGGTCAAACGGGCGTAACAGGAGCCTCCCCACCCACTATCACCTCAATCGGGGGCTCTTTCTATTTAGGGTGGCTAAGCCCAAGGGAGACGTCCCTGGCAATCCGGGGTTTTGAAAGGAAAAGGCTCAAAGGACTAAGGC
>JASDQU010100178.1:187777-206943 GCA_032191745.1 Picea mariana
CTATGTCCAGCCATTTCAAATTATCCAAGGAAATGTGTCCCAAGACAAAGGAATAGATAGAATACATGTTCAAGGTCCCTTATGCATCAACAGTTGGTAGCTTGATGTATGCTATGGTGTGCACAAGACCAGATATTGCACATGCAATGGAAGTTGTGAGCAGGTATATGAACAATCCAAGTAAAGAACATTGGGGGGGAGTAAAATGGATTCTTAGGTATTTGAGAGGTACTGCTACTCATGCATTATGTTTTGGAGGTTCAAAAATTGTTCTACATGGATATGTTGATTTAGATACGGCAGGTGATAAAGATAGCAGAAGAAGCACCACAGGGTATGTTTTTACTATAGGTGGAACAATAGTAAGTTGGATTTCAAAACTGCAAAAGGTTGTTTCACTTTTAACAACAAAAACTAAGTATGTTGTTGCTATAGAGGCTAGTAAAGAGATGATTTGGTTATAGAGGTTTATAGAGGATTTGGGAAGAAGCGGGAGAATAGCAGGTTGTATTGTGACAGCCAGAGTTTCATTCATATTGCAAATAACTCATCATTCCATTATAATAATAAGCATATACAACTCATTTACCATTTCATACGATCCATTTCTAAAGATGGACAATTTAAGTTGGAAAACACACATACTAGCCAGAATCCTGTAGACATGTTAACAAAGGTAGTAACCAGGGAGAAACTGAGTTCCTTCTCATTTTCAATTGGCCTTGAAGAATGAAGGTGAAGATGGGAAATTTTCTAGGTCCAAGGTGCATCATAGTCCAATAGGTATAGCAGCAATGGAGTTGTTGTGATTGGTCTCCAAGTAGGAGTTTGTTGGTTGTGGAGTCTGGTTATCTTCTTGATTCAGAGGTATTTTTCCAGCTGGTTTTGGAACCCATTACCTGATGGGGGGTGTGGGGGGGCTTCCTCCCCACACACATCTCTTTCCAAGGGGGTCCAAGGGGGGTAGCAAGAAATTTTGGATCTCCCCCCTGGCGAGGGTTCGAGGGAAGTTCCCTTGAAGAAAAAAATTTTGTAAAATTGTCTTGTAAATTATTGTAATTTCGTAGTCAATTTGGGCCGTTCATTATAAGGTCGCAGATCTGACAATAGAAGTTATGTTAGGGTTTTTTTCCCTAGAAGGCAACCCTCTTTTAATAGGGAATTCTGTTGTGATATTGTATGTGTGTGAATATTGTATTCTAAGAGAGGTGACCGTGAAAGAAAGAAGAGAAGGTTACAGCAGGTATGTTGTAGGTTCTATCCCTTCATTTGTTGGATAATAATAAAGGAAATGCCTAGCAATTTCTCTGGTGGACGTAGCTCATGCTAGGTGAACCATGTATATCTATGTCTCTATTGTATTGTGTATCTTTTGTGTTTTATTTCTGCATTTATTTTATTTTATTTCTCTGTGATCCTTTAGTCTAACAGGTGAGGGGGATCCCTTGTGACATCGACCCACCAGGTATATTTCCCATAGGTGCAAAGTTATAAGTAAACTATATTGCAACTCTAAGATTGAGATTCTCTCGAACTCTTTCCACGGGCCCAAAATACTTGATTTAACAGAGTTTTGTAATGCTCTATTATTGCACCTAATCTTCAGGCGCTAAGATCTCATTTTAATCTAGGCAACCAATGGTTGTGACCAAGTGCTTATCCACTTGAGCATTTAAACCTTGGCACTAACTTCTAGTGCTCTCATTAATGTGACCAATGGCTATAACCATCGACTAATCTTTGTGGATGTACATGATCAATCTAGATCATTGATCTATTCCCTTTAATGGATGGTTGTCACATATAGCGGTCCCGGAACATCAAGACTCCACGCCTTCTCAACAACCCAAAACTCCCGAAGGCCGCGGTCTGTAATGATCTGGACCATTGATCTTGTTGGTGATCAACAATCACAATCTCTTCTTTTATGATATCGTTCAATGATGTATCATCGTCGATCCAGATCGTGGATCCAATATAGACCATAGATTCTCCTTTAGTTATAGTTCAACTCACTACGTGGACCACCATGGAACTCTGAGTAGTATGAAACCTTGCTTCCACATATCATCCCTTGAATGGAATCCTTTACATCGACATGATGTATCTCGATCTCAATGAGGGTCGTCGATCTACAGACTCAAGATTGAATATTTGGCATTAACCTACATTCAAAGGCTTGCCACAGAAACCATGTATAGGGGAACTAGTTTCCATGTGTCACTTCCTAAATAGAAGTTATTTCGTCGGCATGACATTTTAATCATCGGGACCTTAAAAATTTTCATCCCTCTAATACTTTAAAACATTCGCTACTCATGGCCTTCTATAAAAAAAAATCGTCAATCTGGATATGGATCGAACGATCGTGATTCTCCCTTAACTTCCATGTGTCTTTTAACTCCCGATACGTTGTCATCCATCTATCTGACTCAAGATTTGACGATCAAATTTTTTCCCATCACCGGACTGTCATGACTTCTATAGAGTCCTTCTAACCCTGATCCAATGATCTAGACTTAACTATGGGGTGATCCTAAGGATATAAGTGATCCTTACTTCACGATATAGTTTGACATGATTTGGATATTTGATCCTTCCAGTGATCAACGATCAATGACTACTTTAGCTTATGTTGCGTTCAAGCCTGCAACAAACACTCGGATAGAGTCCAATTTTGGACTTCAATCACACCAAATATCAATGCAATAGGAAGATATCTAAATCTCACATCACCATAGAGAGCCAATAAAACACACACAGATTATATTAATGAATCTGTACACAATTATACAAGGTGTCCTCCCCTTTTTGGCCTGATTTACATTCAGTTGGATTTTGTTTGGCTTGTTAACCACACTCGGCCTCTTACACACTCAATTCCCCTTTCTCACTATGTCTCTAAACACACGCTTATTAATTAATTTATTAATGCCCAAAGGCTTACAAAATATACAACACATGGCTGAAACCTGAATTCGTTTCAAATCCTACTCAGACTCCACAAAATTTTCAAGGATATCTTATATCCACAATATCCTCAATATATCACTCTAGGATCTCTTCTAGACCTCACAACTCTCGAGATGTGCTATCACATGAAAATTCACTTACATTCAACCAAACTCAATTAAACAAACCTTGTTATATGCATTCCTTTTATAATTTTATTAAAACATAGGAAATTACAATAACAACAAGTTAGGGAACCAACTCCCTTGGTAAACTCAAAGGCCCCCTAAGTCTATTCAACAAGGTAGATATTGGAGGAAAAAATGATCCTACATCAGACTCTTAGGGTTAAAAAATTTCCATGATCTCCTGATCATGTGTCTTCAATTGAAGTCCTCCTCTTATCCTTTGTTGATCATGTCCATATGCAATGTTTCATACATCCTCTACTACAATCCTCCATCTTCAAGGATCCCAAATTTTGTTATGTTACTTCTCATATTGTTGGTTTCCCTATTGTCTCATCTCTACCTGATATTTTCCAGGATCCCATATCTGACTTTGTTTCTTACCAGTTACCTTGCTGACATAATCTCTCTTAGCCAATTGAATTTTGTGGCTGATTGCACTTCTCATTTCCCGGTATCTCCATCTGGACTTATTCATCATCATCTTCCATAAAGCATCTATTTCAATGTCCAATGCTACCTTTTTTATCTTCCATGGTATTGTTGCAAACTTATTGTTGCACTCCTATAGACATAATGTGTATGTCTCTTGTTGTGATTTCTTCATCCTTTTCCTGCATCCATCTTGCTGTAAAAATAAGCTCCTTGTTTTTTTCCTTGATGTCCTTAAATCCATGGGAATACTCATTAATTTTTTCAACTACAACCTACAATTTCGTCTTGTCCTCATTTCCATTTACTTTAGACAACTCTGCATCCTATGGTTGTCTAGAATTCACATACTCAGACAAACAATTAGTTTGAAAAACTAATAATTATTCTTTTACTCTTGATGCCTCAAATTCTTCCTTTATATTAGGTATCATTGAAGACTATGTGCCTACAACTATGCAATATTCATTAATCCTTGGATTCATCAACCAATCTTCCAGTAGTCTTAGTTCTTCGTCATAATCTCTCAACATTGTCTTTGAATGCCTCTCTTTAATTCCTTCATTTTCATTGTGGTTGTCTTCATAACCTGCATACACACGCTAATGATTAATTTCCAATCCATGCGACTCCAAAGTCTCATCTGGCATCATCTCCTTGTGTTGTTCTGATCACTTCATAAGACTTTCATCATTTTTTTCCTCATTTACAAGTTGTGTATAGTCTTCCCCATGACTATTTTTATGAGATAGCAATATCCCATCTTTCTTCGTAACAAAATTATGGTTATGTTCTATGACTTTAGAAATCATATCTCTCCCTCCATTAATATTTATGATAGTTACAAATGATTGGCCAGCTTCATCCTTTGCATAACCTATAAACACACAGAAATCATTAGTTTTAAGAACATAATATTCTATGGTCTCATTCGATGCCTCTGACATCATCCCCGCATGATGTTATGAACTTTATTTATAGTTCATGATACTTTCAACATGTATCTCTTTAGCATCTCCATCATCATCCTCTCCAAGGAATGATCCTTTCTCTAGTTCATAGAAGTGAACTCCTTCCATCATTGTCCTCTATCTAAACTCAGTTGCTCTGAGTTTCTCTTCCTTTAATGAAGCATTCAACTTTTGCATCAATTTATTCATAAACAAGTGCACAATGGGCCACTTGACCTTATTCTTCACATTCCAACCCCTCCTATGGTATTCATTGTTTTCTTGTAGCAACTTCAAAATTATACTGAGTATTTCCTTAACCTCATTAAATTATTTGTCAAACTCCTCTTAGTTCGTCTTTCTTCCAACTGCTTTGGATTCCTTCTTCCTCTTGTTGTGTCTTTTCTCTGAACCTCTGTCATGACCATCAGTAGTCATCTCCATATTCTCCCTTGTGAGCTTCTCCCAGTTCACTGTGAGCTACATCAAGCATTCTCTATAGCAATTATTTGCATCTTGCCACTCAATACCTCATCAAGCTTTACATGAGCCTGACCTCCTGGTATTCTTCTGGTTCTCTCCTCTAAAACCTATTGAGAATCATATTCTATTCTCTGGATTATGTACCTACTCACCTTTCTATGAGAACTAATATTATTATCCTCACTTCCAATCCTATACTGGAAATATTTACAGCACTCCTTGATGCAAGGTTCAGCCACAAGATTCTCGCAAGAGCTTCTCTTGTTCTTCATCCTCTGTCACAACTTATCTGTTGTCATAGAATCTACCATTTCCCTACTTCTACTTGCAACACAGTCATAATTTTAGCCATAATTAATAATAAAACATCAATCCAATACCTGAAATATATATTCTCATATATTGTCTTCTCAACATCTCTCCCCAACTCATCTTCTTTGGTTGAAATGATATCAATGATGCAGAAATTCCCTTATGTAATTATATATCCAATTCCTTTTTCTGTAATTGCAAGTTTTGCAGATTCTCTTTTCTTCAATATTAGAGAAAATTTGTTCTTTGATACCAATTGATAGTGACCCACCAAGTCTATTCCCTATAGGTGTAGAGTTATAAGTAAACTTTTTTGCAGCTCCAATCTCGAGTTGCTCTCGAAATCTTTCCACGGGAAGAAAATCCTCGATTTAACAGAGTTCTATAACGTTCTGTTAACCTAAAATCTAGGCGCTAATATCTCCTTTTTATCTATGCGACAAGTGGCTATGACTAGGATATTAACCACTTAAGCACTTAAACCTTGGTGTTAACTTATAGCACTCTCGTTCATGTGACCAATGTTCATAATCATCGGTTAAGCTTCTAGGATGTACGTGATCAATCTAGATCATTGATCTATGCCCTTCAATGGATGACTTCCATGTATAATGGTCCTGGGACATCAAGACTCCACACCTTCTCAACAACCCAAAACTCCCAAAGGTCGCGGTTTGCAATTATCTAGACCGTTGATCCCACTGGTGATCAATTGTCATGATCTCTTCCGCTATGAGATCATTCAACGATGAATCACCGTCAATCCAGATCATGGTTCTAGTCTGGACCATTGATTCTCCTTTAGTTATAGTTCAACTCACGATGTGGGCCACCACAAAACTATGAGCAGTATGGAACCTTTCTTCCACGTGTCGTCTCATGAATCGATTCCTTTAATTCAACATGATGTATATCAGTCTCGACAATAGCCATCAATCTAAAGACTCAATATTGAATCTTCATCGTTGATGTGCATTCAAAGGATTCCCACATAAACCATGTATAGTGGGACCTGGTTTCCATGTGTCACTTCCTAAATGGAAGTTCTTATGTCAGCATGACATTTTTCGTCAACGAGACCTCAGAAATTTTCATCCCTCTAATACGTTAAAATATTCACTTCCCATGGTTCGTTATAACGAGAACCATAGATCTGTATATGGATCAAATGGTCGTGATTTTTCCTTAACTTCCCCATGTATTTTAACTCTCAATAATCTTTCATCCATCAATCTAACTCAAGATTTGAGGGTTGGATCTGTTCGTGTAATCGAACTATCGGGACGTCTATAGAGTCCTTATAACTTATATCCAATGGTCACGACTTAATTGTGGGGTGATCCTACAATTATAAGTGATCCTTCCTTCATGGTATAGCATAAGTGTGTTATTTTAATTTCCCTTGTTTCATTCAACTATGTTTTCATTTATTTTATGTAATTATTTTCATGGTTGTTTATGCTCCAATTGTGTTCAGTATAACACTTTTTCAATAGTCTGGAATTGTGTTAACAATATATCCTTGCAACTATTTCAATCCCATCATTGGAATACACCATAAATGTATCTCAATTCTTATACAATTTTGTTTTGCAGACAACATCTCTATTTTCGAGTTTGATTAAGTAATGATCCGGGCATAACTTGAATTATTAGATGGAAATTGTGCTTTATGATTATATTACCTTTCACTCATAATTATAAATAGTTTTGTTTGTTTTGAAGTACATGGTGGCATCATCCAAGATTCCAGAGAGAGTTTTACAAATTTTGAGTTTGATATAAGCTTTGTGTGCAAATGATTGTATGGATTGATCCTTCTCTCTGCCATTCTTTTCCTCTATTCTCTTAGCTTAGTGATTAAATTTCTTTGATTACAAGTAGCATAAATATCATCATAGATTAAACAATAAAACTCAATTTATTTTGTTGTGATGAACACTAGATTAAGTTCGGTGCAAGATTCGCAACCTGAGCCTTTAAAAATATTTATTATCAACTCAATGAATCCCTTTCCAATTGCTAAAGTGTGAATAGATTAATTTATATTTACATGCCCAATTTGATTTTGCAATTATAAGAAGAGTTTCACTTGAAGGTGGGAATGATATTTTCCCTTAGAGTTGCTTACCTGAACGCTCAGGACATGCTTGATTGAATGATTGTAGCCTATGCTAACGAGGCACTTTCTTGTTTTGCTACCCAATGAATAGGTTCCTTGTGATTTTCTAGTGTAGTTTCATGTTCTTTTCCAGAGATTAGATAGTTTCGTGTTCTATTCTCTGCACATACAGTGTTGGCACCTCTAAGCTTACGCCCCCAGATTGATGATAAAGTGTAACGAAAATTAGCATATAATTCGATCGACATTTTTGGTGTCTTTGTCGGGGAGGTGCTACAAGGGATTAGAGCATGGGTAAGTTATTTTCACAAGTTTTTGTTTTGTAGCTACAGTTGCAACTTGGGGGAGGAGAAGTAGTAAGATGTAAAGGTGCCCTTACTTTATAACTTTTGAAGGGGTTCTATCCTGACGCATTCACTTTGGTGAGTTTATTTGAAGCTTTGTTGTTAAGAATTTGCATTCTGGACAGAAGAGACACCACATATATTTTTCTCGATATACAAGTAAACACAATATTGAGGCTGTTGAAATTGAGTATGAGCTTACTAGCGGTGGGAATAGAAAGAGACATCAGTGAAATACATTATTTTTTCCTCATTTCTCGTTAGCATGTGTACAATTGTGGGACAAGGCACTGGGTTGTGGCTGGGCCACCATAAGATGAACTAAACACTTTGCCTTGTTATCGAAAGAGGCATTTTGAAAATTCAACCAAAAAATATTATAATTATTACAGTATCAAAGAAGAGGTAGTATTTTAAATGTTGATGGTTGTGATGATATTTTAGATTATGATACCAATTTCACAACACCTCATTCATGGAAGGATATGAGAAATCCCATATCACAACGATTTCATATAAAGTTTGGTATGACTATAATAGATTTCTCGAAGGATGGCTAACCTCATCCTCAAATTCCATCTGATGTTCCTTACGCACAAATTTCTAAGGTTGAAGAGTTTGCTTTTAGGGGATCACGTCATCCAGTTAGACAACCTCGAATCCTTTAAGAATGGAGTTGAGAAACCTATGCCCTTTCCTTTGTTAGGTGATGAGCCTTGTTATCCCCATTTTGTCGATAACTAAGGAGATGATGTCTTGAGTCCCTTAGGTTGCAGATATGGAGTGTCGAGAGACCACATGACCAGCAGTACCCTTTGCATAGATGGAAAACCCACTCACCACCACAGATGGTCACAGGTTTACAGATGGCATCCACCACACCAGTTGGCTTCTAGAAGGCAGTGGGCCTTGCTCCATGAGGTACAAGTCAGTATTATGGTGAGCATAATTTCAATATCTAAGCCATTTGATTATGGTGTATCTTATATTTCTCTAGATTTCATGATATGTGCTTGGACATTATGCCTTTTTCCCTGCTTCACCTTGGTGGTTGGCATTGTGCCCTAGTAAGTGGTCTTATTTGGGAATGGGTTTTCTACTGGGAAAACCCTGAATGAGCCACCGGATTGTTCCCGAACATACTTACCATTTTCCATCATTATTCCCCTCCATTTCCTTATCTCTTGGGATTTTAGGGTGTATTGACCCAAGAAGGGGTTGTCCCTCATTCTATGGGAATAAGGGGCTAAAGTCCCAGAGGGGTTGGTGTTGGGTAAAAGATAAAAGCCTCATATAAACCTTCCAGATGCTTCACCCAGGGATGACCCAAGAAAGCAATGAAACACTTATATTTAAATAAAAGGGGACCCATAATATAATGAAAAATGCTTAAAAGGTTAGTTGAAGGATAAGAGGTCTCATCACGAGCTGGCCTATCGTGTCCATGGATATCTAGTGGTATGACATTGTCATCATCTGGTCACAAAACCAGGGCACTGACTCTTAGTTGCATGGCTGAGAGAAAGGGGGTCTCATCACAAGCCAGCCTTCTCATTTCCATTAGGTATTTGTGGGTGACATTGACACCACCTAGTCACCATGCCATAGCAGTGACCTTCAATCTCTCCTTATGCTATTATGAAAGAAAATATAAATAAAAAAATATAAAAGGAAAATGATGGGCTTGGAAAAAGTGCATTGCGGATGAAGATACCACACACCCTCTACAAAGTCACCCATGAATGAGACACTATGACCGCTAGAATGTCATGAACTCTATGCCCATTGAGTCTTAACCCCATCCACCTCATACACTTTACATGGATTATAGAGGGACCCCTTGGAATATCTCCTTGACCTAGGGAAAGATCTACCCAATAGAACACCTCGTCAACCCTCCCATACTTAATCTTTACAAGTCGCATAGTGTCTTTGAGTTGTTAATTGTTTAATACAGTGATCTTTGATGCACATGCTTGGATGGATTATTTATTGATTGGATTAACTTATCATGATGTTATGACTTGAGATCCTTGGAGGGCATGTTAATTTGTCTTTGCAGGACCTAGATGGTGGACAATTTTGGGAGAACAAGCCTAGCTTGGGATTCCATGGGGCTACAAGCCCACGGGTTGGATGCCAGGGGCATGCATGCTAGATGAGAGATATAAAACTTGGAATGCCTCAAAGATGACTTGGAAAACATAGCCTAGCCCCCACATGCCAAACATTTTTCCTAGGAGAGGCAAATTGTCACTTCTAGAGACATAATGTCACCTAGGGGGGTTAGGGCTTGGTGGTGAGGTGCCACTCATTTACACATGGACATTTGAGGAGGAGAAGGGTCTTCACCATGTATGAATTTCTAGATGCTTCACACATGGCCTTTGGAGGCCCATCCATGCTTCTCCAACACCAACAACTTCCTCAAAGCGGTAAAATGTCCACTAAAGGGGTGATGTCCTCCCAAATTAGGGTTTAATTTGTGAAAAAGATGAAATTTTAAGTGAATTGTTTAATATTATTTTGTTAAGGGGGAAATATTAGGGTTTTTTACCCCTAATCTTTTGTTTTACTCCTTAATTTGTGGACAAACTATGTTAGCTAAATTTCGTATAAATAGAGATCATAAGATCTCATTTGAAAAATAACTGTCCCTCTTGTGAGAGGACTTGGTCTGAAATTTCGGCCATCTTGGATATTTTATCTCTTGTGAACTTATTTTATGGATATGTTTATGAATGGTTGATGGAGGAAGGTCTAGTGCTAGCTTTGGATGATGCTTTTTATCTCTTGTGGTGATTTATCTTGTCATTTCTCTTGATCTTGGTATGGTTTTCTACTATAATGCTATCATTTTTCAAGTTCAAGTTTTTTTTTCTAGGAGCTAGGTGGGAATTATAAGGGCATACACCCCCACCATAGCCTTCATCATTTTTATTTGCTTCATCTCATTGATTAAGTGTTTGCTAAGAGAAGTATAAGGGCATACACCATCTTATCTTGAACCCTAGCTTAGAGAAACTTGCCTTGGGGAGTAAAATGGATTACACCCCCAAGGAGGTAGCTTCTCTAAGCTCCTTGTGACTCCATTAACCCAATATCAAAGGCACTAGTAATTGATTTATTGCATTGGAGAAATAAAATATTGCATTGGGAAATGTGGTTTTCGGTCATTTTTACTTCTTGCAAAGTGGATTGTTTTCCTTGTGCCTTGGGCACCTCACAACCACTAGGGTATCCCCATATAGGGATTACTTATTGATTCTATTACAAAATCGCATCTTCAGCCACTAGGGCTGAAAAAACCCTAACTTACTTGCTTTAATAACTCTCTTATCAACCATTGGTTTTTGCTCAAAGTCGACATACTTACTCTCCTTGTCCTAGCGCACTTTTTGGAAAAGTTTGAGGAGATTTCAGTGGCTGGTTTTATTGATGTAATACATTGAATGTTACATCCATAAGGCTGATATAATTTGCTGCAGACAAGTGTTTACAACAGCCTTATCATTTATTCTAAGAGTATTGGTTTTTCATCTTGAGTTTAGCTAGTCATTTACTAGTTTTTCTCTTGCATTTTCTAATTAATCTTTAGCATTTATTGAGTATCCTATAGTACCTTTTTCTTGCTGAAATATACTGTTATCTATTTCTGAAAATTAGGGATAGAAATCTTAACTTTCTGATCCAACTAACATATGACTATTGCAAAGTGTATTTTCTTGTGTCTCGAGCAGGTACAATCATCCGAAGAAGTGGTATACATGTGGGGCAACAATTACTTGACTTGAAAGGCATCTCTTTCCACCTTTCACTCCACTTAGACTTGACTTATAGGGGCTTTATTTCCATCCATATTAATCTCCATCTCAATCCTCCTAGGGTCACCGGGATCGCCTCCCTAGAGTGACCTAGTCACCCTTGAAGTGTGGGACCTACATCGAGGTGACATTGGGTGTAGGATTCCCGAGTTATAGAATTTTTTCTGTGACTGGGTTGGGCTTTTATCAACCTACAACTTGTACTATAACAATCCTAAAAACATTACTTCAACACATGATAGAAATGTGGACTTAAGCACAAAACCATGTCATAGAGACAAGAGTGTAGCATTAGAGGTATCAATGTCACACGATAAGCTTGTCTTTCATGAACATCAAGATTTCTTAACATTGATCAATTTTGCCCAGTTTTGATTAATTTATGCACTAGGACATCAGATATATGTTTTTCTTGCATGAGGACATGCAATATATTAGGTGTGGGGGAGATGTTGGGCCTCTAATTTGATGTCATTTGCATTTCCAATGAACCCTTTTTAACACATCAAAACCACTCTTTTTTCCATAATCATAATCCTTTTTGTCATAAAGGTCATTCAAACGCTCATGAAGTAATATTGTTGGTTTAATAATGTTTTCCCATCATTTTTTATCAATTAGGAGGATTAAATAATGTTTTTATTACTCGTGATGGTTTTAAGCACCTACAGATTTTCCTGTAACCCACATAGAGTTCTCGTAACCCATGTTGATGTTTGTCATGGTTCCAAAGATCTAGAAGGAAATCAGGGACATGGTTTTTTTTCCTAGACCTTTCAACATGCTTATATGCTATCCAAAACATGCCCAGGTTGATCCTCCAATATCTAGCTCATGATTAACAATTCAACCCAAAATAAGCAGCAATTTCCAGACATCAAATTTTGGGCACAAACTCCAAGATAATAGAAGTGAATCTTGAAAATCCAAGATATGGGTTTTGTACAGAAGGATCCAAATTGGTTATTTCCAAGGTATTTTTCCAAAATCCGAAATGGTTTGGAAGATCTGGAGGTTTTTCTCATATGGATTTACCCAGATTTTTTGTTATGGATGGATTTCCAATTTGTAAAGAACAATTCTAGTTTTGGGGATTCAATTTCATCTTTCCACCTTGATGTTTGTATAAATAAACCTTCATTGAACATGAGGGGGGTAGTATATTACGCATTTATATTATTAAAGATCATACTTGGATACTTCCATTTCTTGTATTGATTTGCATCATTGAGATTGTTAATAAAATATCGATGTTTTAAAGCTCAGTTCATGGTTCAATTAGGCTCCATTCTGTAGTTATTTAAGGCAACAGGACGTCGATTGGAAGGGCCCGCCAATCTAGCTAGTGTTTCCTTGTACAAATAGCATAGTTTTGTAAGTGTGCTACTTTAATTTCCCCTGTTTCATTCAGCTTTGTTTTCGTTTATTTTATGTAACTATTTTCATGGTTGTTTATGCTCCAATTGCATTCAGTATAACAGTTTGCCAATAGACTGGAATTGTTTTAACAATACAGACCTGCAACTATTTCAATCCCATCATTGGAATACACCATAAATGTAGCTCTATTCTCATACATTTTTGCTTTGTAGACAGCATCTCTATTTTCGAGTTTGATTAAGTAATGATTCGGGCATAACTTGAATCATTACATGGCAATTGTGCTTTATGATTATATTACCTTTCACTCATAATTTGAAATAGATTTGTTGGTTTTGAAGTACAGGGTGGCATCATCCAAGATTCTAGAGTGAGTTTTACAAAGTTTGAGTTTGATATAAGCTTTGTGTGCAAATGATTGTATGGATCGATCCTTCTCTCTACCATTCTTTTCCTCTATTCTCTTAGCTTAGTTATTAAATTTCTTTGATTACAGGTAGCATAGATCTCAGCAAAGTTTAAACGATAAAACTAAGTTTATTTTGTTGTGATGAACACTAGATTAAGTTTGGTGCAACATTCACAACCTAATCCTTTAGGACTCTTTATTGTTGACTCAATGAATCCTTTTCCAATTGCCAAAGTGTGAATATATTATTTTTCCTTTACATTCCCAAATTGATTTTGCAATTACAAGAAGAGTTTCATTCCAGGTGGGAATGAGATTTTCCCTTAGAATTGCTTACATGAACGCTCGGGACATGCTTGAGTGAAATATTGTAGCATGTGTATGTGGGGAACTTTCTTGTTTTTCTACCCAATGAGAAGGTTGCTTGTGATTTTCTAGTGTAGTTTCATGTTCTTTTCCATAGATGTGATAGTTTCATGTTCTAGTCTTTGCACATACAGTGTTGGCACCTCTAAGCTTACGCCCCCGAATTGATGATAAAGTGTAACTAAAATTAGCATATAATTTGACCGACATGGACATAACATAGCTATCACAATAATCAAGATCACCTTAATACTTGGACAAGTCACCTGTACTTTCGTGCAAGAGTGATTTATTTTTCCGCAAGTGTGATTTACTTTCCTACAAGAGTGGTTTACTTTTCTGCAAGTGTGATTTACTTTCCTGCAAGATTTACTTTCCTGCAAGAGTGATTTACTTTCCTACAAGTGTGTCATTTACTTTCCTGCAACGTGTGTTTTTACTTCTGCAAGTGTGGATTTGGTGTAGCTTATTTCGGTGACTTGCTATAGCATTTTGGTATCTTTCCTTGTGACATTCATTTGAAAGTACTACAACTCATTGACAATTACAACATTATACTTGCATATACAGTGCATGATAGTTCATAAGTTTAATACGACCTTAGATAGATAATTAAATGTAAAACTCTTCAGTTTCTTACTAAATTAATTAGGAAGTAATTGAAAAGTCTGTCATTTTTGCACCATTGTTGGGGATCTATCAAAAGTATAGTTGTTGTTTTGTTATCATTTGGACTTGCATTCCAGGAGATTGAGTGATATGATTTATTTTCAGCAATTTGTAGAATGTTTTTATAATCTTTTCTATGCACAGAGTTAGAGATCAACAAGATAGATTCATTAGTTCATCCAAAAATTACAAAGCATCTAATAGTGTAGGTAAATATCAAAAGGGAAAGAAGAAAATTCAACCAAACTATGTGTCACCTACAACAAGTTTTCTTTCCAAGAAGAGACTTGAGACCTCCACTCAAGAATCTAAAATTGTACATGGTTCTATGCACATAAAGGTTCCACCTTTAGAGGAGTTTCTCGGTGAACAATGCTCCTCTGGGAGTTCATCTTTTGTAAAGAACCTTCAGAAGCATAAGAGAGCCCTAAGAAGGAGATGGAAAACAAAAATGTCAAAGTAGAAACCGTTGCCTTCGGATTTCCAATTACAGGATATAATGAAGAAAACAAGATGAAGAATATCCCTCATTCAGCCTTGCCAAATTTTCATGGTTTATCCAAAGAATACCCTGATACCTTCCTCTTCAAAATTGATGTGCTTTGCAGAAGTTATGATTACATGTCGGATGCCCAGAAATTGAAACTTCTTCTTGTCACACTCAAGAATGTTGCAGTACACTATTTCATGGGCCTTGGTGGGAACACCTTCTGCACATGCGACTAGATGACGTAGAAACTCCTAGAAAAGTACCAAGATTATTGTAAAGACAAAGAAAGAAGGGTAGACGTATTTAGAATGACACAACATGAAGATGAGATCCTTGAGGATTACGTCAAAAGGTTCAACTATAATTTGCAGAGGGAAAGGAAAGGAGATTTGGCTCCTGAGACGGGGCATGTATTATTCTTTAGAGGAAGCCAAGATGATTGCATTAAACTCCTCAACTTTATGGGTAGAGGAGATGTTTCTCAATTATAATATGATGTTTTTTTTGTTTGTTTGTTAATTTGTGTGGAACCTGTTGGCTACGCGATTAACCTGTGGCTTGAGAAACCGCGACTCAGGGGCATCTAAGCTGTCAAAATCACCCGGGGATCGCACCCGGCCTGAGCCACACCAACCCTTAACATGGTTGGATTTTTTGTCCCCGCAAATTTCGAACCGGTGACTTTAACATCACGGAGTGGCTTAACAACACTCTCCATCACCGACTGTCCTACACCTCGGGGACCAATTATAATATGATGTTATCTTGGAACTTCATTGAAAATATTTCAGAGGTACTTCAAAAATAAGCAAAGGACCAAGGGAAATATTAATGAGGACTAGCAAAATATTAACACAGACTGGAAAGACTGTTGGGGGTGGAGTCGCAAGAGTAGAGATTGGGAATATGTTATAGGACTTAAAGAATGATATACTTAGTTCCTTGAGCTCCTAGTTGGATACACTACAAATGAAGAAGAAAGAAGAGGCAGAACGAGATTTGGCCATATTTTTCCCAAAATGTAGAATAAAACACTCGTGGAAGGAATTCCCATTGGGCCAAATTGAGGTTTGAGGAATATGTAGTGAGTACCATGCTACTTGAAACTGTCCATATTTACCATGACCGAAATATATCTATCGAAAAGCTGAGGAACTGGAGCAGCTATGTTTTTTTCTCTCAGAAGGTGACCATGGCAACCCAAACCTCAAGGTATGGTTCAAGGCCAATCTTGGTATTTCAATTCATATTGGACTAACCATTCCATGTAGTATACTTCTCATACATGGTTTCTACCAACTCAATCATGGGTTTCTCCTCCTCCTCCAAACCAATTATGACAATAGGGGTGGAGAAATAGAAATCCCAATTTAGGAGGCCCTCAACAGCCCATAACATAGACACCCATGCAAATTCTACCCCCTCCACAGATGCAAGCATCCACATTAGCCCCTCTTCGACCACAATTACCTTCACAATCCATCCCTAACCATAATAACAGGAGGCTAGGTCAATCAGCACAATTTTTCGAGCTTGCTTCCCACCCTACCTATTCCATCTCTTCCCTGGACTGCAATGATATCCATCTTTGATATCGAAAGCCATTAACCAAGGACCAACCTCCTATTCATATCGAAGATTTGAGTGAGGATGTTTGGAATGAAGAACCAAAATAAAAACAATATCATGAACCTTACAAAGTTGATAATTCCCACCCTGAACTTCAAAACCCACCCTATCCAGAAATATTAAACCTAGAGAAACCTCTTAATCAACCTAAATTCAACTTCTTGAGGGAACTCAAGAATTTGTTTTAAAATACCAATTTTCCAATCCATCAAAGATGTTCCTATATACTTGAAAGTGGTAAGGGAACTTTGTTTAAGGAAACCTGGTAGAAAAAAGGACCTTCAAATTGTCCATGTTATGGGTAAACTTTCAGACCTAATAATGGGGCGAGTTCTCGCAGCCAAACACTTTGACCCTAGTATCCCAGTAGTTAGTGTGAAGATTAATAATAAACTCATTAGCAACACATTAATCGACCTTGGTGCTCCCATTAATGCATGATGCAAGAAACCATGGAATCCTTAGGACTCACTAGCCTTAGGGAAACCCCAACCATGCTCCAGCTTGCTGACAGATCAACTATTAAATCAAAGGGAATCTTAGAAAACGTAGTGATCTCCGTATATTCGTGGGAATATCCCAAGGACTTTATGATCCTACAACCCAAAACCTCATTGGGGGGGGATCATTTAATCCTAGAAATACCTTGGCTAGCCACTATTGATGCTTGTTGATGTTAGTGGTAGCATCGAACATGTATTTTCACATAGGTTTATGTCTCTAGACGTGTGGAAATCGTCCAAATCCTTATACTCTTAAATTTACTTTAGTTAAAGGAATTATTAAAGTAAATTGATTTTATTAATTAATTATGTCATTAGTTAATTGATTTATTTGAGGAAAGTACTAAAAGTACTTAACATGTAATCTTAGCATGCAGTATTTGCATGCAATCTAAATCTCAAGTGATATTAGAAATAGATTGTAACTCATGATTATAAAAGAAAGGCTAGGGTGAAGGAGAAATACACTTGACAGGAGTTGTTTTGAAAGAGTCAACACACAAAGTATTGGATCACGACGGATTGTGGTTCAAGATCTTGGAGAGTGTTGGATCGCACAAATATTTATATACAGGTTTTCCATACACATCCATGAGTCACAGTGGAGACAGTCGCAGATATCCGTGGTCACAGAAGGTAAAGTTGTGAATACATTGAAAAGCATGCCAAAACTGGTCATACAACAGGTCAGACATTTTTAGGTTAGCCTGCAGTTTTATTTCTCTTAGTGGGCCATTATCCCTGTTACGGGAGCCCTAATTTTAGAATAACAAAATCATTCTCAATACTGGTTTCCCCTCTGGGGTTTTTCTAGGGATATATACCCAAAAATATTGGTGTTTATGTGTGCATAATTTGGTTTCCTAGTTTATGCTTCCACTGCATGATATTGAGTTAAATATTTCAGTAGTGTATTTTTGTTTTTGTGAGATGATAATTTGATTGCAGTAAGGAAATCAGTATATAACAAAGTAACTAGGTGTTGGGGTGAAAATTTCAACATGGTATAAGAGCACATGCTCTGAATGGAATCCAAATCAGTATAGGGGTAGTTTTCCAGCAGCTGGTCATTTCCAGAGCATTTCATCAGGTCTTAGGGATGGCAGCAGCATCGTTGAGAGTTGAAGACAAATTGGATAGAGCATCTAACTTCCTATCTTGGAAAGAAAGAGTTATTTTGGTGTTGAAGGTGTATTACCTTTGGGAGTTAGTGGAGAAATCAGTTACTCCACCAACAGATCTGACATCTTTAGATCCTCACAACAAGAAGGAGATCAAAGTAGAGAGGGTCCTCTTGGAGTCGGTGAAGGATCATCTAATTCCTAACCTAATCGAGAATATGACGACCAAAGATATGTTTGATTCCTTGGTAAGTTTATTCCAAAGAAAGAACATGAATAGGAAGATGATCTTAAGGAATAAACTCAAATTGGTTTAGATGTCTAGATCAGATAATGTTACCAGTTATCTCATGAGGATCACATAGGTGCATGATCAACTTGCAACCATAGGGGAGAAAACAGAGGATGCAGAGCTTGTGAACGTGGCATTGAATGGTATTTCTGATTCATGGGAACCATTTGTCAAAGGAGTTTGTGCTCGGTAGAATCTCCTAGATTGGGAGAGACTTTGGGATGATTGCATCGAAGAAGATATTTGGGAAGAGTCTAAAGGAAGCAAGCAGAGAGGTACTAAAGAGAACTTGTCCCTTGTCAATAAGACAAAGAAGGGAAAAGGAAAGAGTTCTATTAAGAAGGGTAACAGTGGTGGAGGATCATCACAGTTAAGGCAGAAGAAGGACTTGAGTAAAATCAAGTGCTTCTCATGTCATAAGAATGGGAATTATTCATCTTAGTGTCCAGAGAAGAAGAAGAAGGGAAATTAAAAGACACAGACAGTGGCATCAGAAGAGACATAGCTTGATGAGTTTGCAGCAAAGTTTGAGAAGGGTTAATCAATGATTTCTTCCCTCTCTACTAGCACAACAGCGAAGAGTTCTTGGATCTTTGATAGTGGTGCATATATTCATATGACAGAGGCATGGGAGTCACTTAGCAGTCTAACAAAGAAGGACTCAAAGGTTCATGTGGAATTCGGTGATGATGCTAGGTAT
>JASDQU010100178.1:206993-235914 GCA_032191745.1 Picea mariana
AACAGCGAAGAGTTCTTGGATCTTTGATAGTGGTGCATATATTCATATGACAGAGGCATGGGAGTCACTTAGCAGTCTAACAAAGAAGGACTCAAAGGTTCATGTGGAATTCGGTGATGATGCTAGGTATGCAGTGAAGGGAGAGGGAACAATTAAATTCTATCTTGAGTCAGGAGGTTCTTTAGATTCCCATGATTTTGTTTACATACCAGGTTTGAAGAAAAAAATTCTTTCAGTCTCAGCTATGAAGGATAGGGATTTTGTCGTCAGTTTTCAGCAAGGGCAGGTACTCATATGTCCAGATAAAGCTAGCCCGGATAATGCAGTGGTTGTTGGGGTAAGAGAGGGCACCTTATACAGGTTGCAGGGTAAGTATGTTCAGGATTTGGTACACAACAGTGACAAACTATGTGAGTTGTGGCTCAGGAGGTTGGGACACCTACACTACAAGGAATGTTGTATTCTAAGGGAGATTTTTATAGGTCTTCCAGAGTTCATTATTGAGCAGTAGGGAGTGTGTAGAGGGTGTGCACTTGGAAATAATTCCAAGGATACTTTTCCAAGAAGTAAGAGTAGGTCCAAGGGTATATTGGATCTTATCCATTCAGATGTTAGTGGGTCGATGTCAATAGCATCATTACAGGGATCATCATACTATGTGATGTTTATTGATGATTTTTCTAGGAAAACCTAGATCTTATTTATGAAGACCAAGGATGAGGTCTTTAGTCAGTTCAGAGATTTCGTGGCTCAAGTAGAGAACTATAAAGGGATGAAGATTAAGGTATTGAGGTCAGATAATGGGTGAGAGTACACCTCTAATGACTTCAAGTATTTTTGCAAGGAGGTAGGGATAAAGAGGGAGTTGGTAGTCTGATACAACCCTCAGCAGAATGGGGTTGCAAAGAGAAAGAATCAGTCCATCCATTGGTTATGCCAAGGCTATGATACATGGTCAAGAGTTTCCATGTTTTATGGGAAGAGGAATGTAATATGACGGTGTATTTGTAGAACAATATTCCTCACAGGATATTGGGGGACAAAACTCCGGAGGAGGCATTCTCAAGGGTGAAGCCAGAGATAGGACATTTGATTATCTTTGGTTGTCCAGTTTTCATCCATGTGCCAATGGAGAAGAGGATGAAGTTGGAGCCTTCAGGACATAAGGGCATGTTTGTGGGGGAAAACGAGACCTCAAAGGCTTACAATATCTTCATTCTAGTGCATAGGAAGACATTTGTGAGTGGAGATGTGAAGTTCAAGGAGAAACTATCATCTAGGAGTACTCAAGAATCATCAGCATTGACAGAGGACAAGGAGCAGTAGGCTCTGAAGGATGACCAGTAGTCAGTAGTTCAGACTTCATGTGGAGAGGAGGATTTATCCCCTTCTAGCCCTATCAGGAAACCCAGGTGGCTAGTATAGACATTGAGGGATGTTGGTAAGGCTCCTATGAGTGTGGTCAGAGAGTGCAGGCCTCTGAAGAAGTTTATGAACTATATGGCTCTTATCAGTGGCATCATTGATGTTGAGCGTTCTATTTTTTAGGAAGAAATAGATCAGCGGGTATGGTGGAATGCCATGGTAGAGGAGTGCACCTCTATTATGAGGAATGATGTTTGGGACATAGTGTCGAGACCGAAGGGGAAGTTAGTTGTGAGTTGCAAGTGGCTTTACAAGATCAAGCATGTTTCAGATGGTATCTTAGAGAAGTTCAAGGTGAGGTTTGTGGTGAGAGGGTTCTCCCAAAAAGAGGGAGTGGACTATGAGGATACATTTTCTATAGTCTCCAGGTATGCTTCTATTCGATTTTTTATTTCTATTGCTTCAGTTATGAAGTGGAGAATACATCATATAGATGTCAAAATAGTGTTCCTCAACATGATCATTGAGGAGGAACTATACATAGAGAAACCTCAGGGACTTGAGGCACATGGAGGGATTCTTATGTTTGTAGGCTTAAGAAATCCTTGTACAAAGTCAAACAGGCACCTGAGGCATGGTATTCCAAGATCGATAGACACTTGCAGAGTACGAGATTTACCAAGAGTGAGGGGGATCCTAACTTGTACTTCATACTTGTTTGAGAGGATCCTCTCATATTGGTTATGTACATTGATGATTTATTTCTCATGGGTGCAGAGGAACTTATTGTAGGGTGAAAAGTAGATTTGGCTAGTGAGTTCAAGATGAAGGACAGTGGCTTGATGCATTATTTCTTGGGGTTATAGGTATGTCAGGAATCGAGAGAGATCTTCCTTGTACAAGGGAAGTATGCAGTCGAGATCTTGAGGAGATTCAGGATGTAGGATTGTAAACCGATGGTTAAACCTATGATTGTCAGTCTGAAGAAGATTGGCACTTTAGAGTCAGGGTTGGTGGATCTCAAGATATATAGGTAGTTGGTAGGGTCCTTGATGTATTTGATCAACACCAAACCAGATATTTGTTTTGTTGTGAACACCTTGAGTCAATTCATGGTAGATCCAAGGCAGGTGCATTGGATCGCAGCAAAGCATGTGCTCAAGTACTTGAGAGGTACATTGGAGTATGGATTGAGATATCTTGGAGAATATGGAGTAGAGTTACAGGGATATACAGACTGGGATTGGGAAGGAAATGAATTAGACATGAATAGCACCTCAGGGTGTTGCTTCATCTTGGTATCAGCAGTGATTACTTGGTTAAGAAGGAAGCAAACTTTTTGGCTTCGTAAATTGCTTACAGGTTTATTTGGTCATGAGTTGGATGCTATGGTGATATACTAATATAATCAAAGTTATATGAAACTCTCTGAGAATCTAGTATTCCATGACATGTCCAAGAATATTGAGATTGGGTATCACTTCATTTGGGATAGGATACAGGAAAGAGCAGTGAAGCTTCAGTATATTTCCACAGATGAGCAGGTTGCAAATATTTTGACCAAGCCCTTGGAGAAAGGGAATTTTGTATTCTTTAGAGATAGACATGGAGTGGCGCAGAATACCTTCCTCACTAAGAGGTATTGTTGATGTTAGTGGTAGCATTAGACAGGTATTTTCACATAGGTCTATGTGTCTAGACATGTGGAAATCATCCAAAACCTTCTACTCTTGAATTTACTTTAGTGAAAGGAATTATTAAAGTAAATTGTTTTTTTTAATTAACTATGTAATTAGTTAATTGAGTTATTTGAGAAAATTACTAAAATTACTTAACATGTAATCTTAGCATGCAGTCTTTGCATGCAATCTAAATTGCAAGTGAGATTAGAATTACATTGTAACTCATGAATATAAAAGCAAGGATAGGGTGAAGGAGAAATACAATTAACATGATTTTTGTTGAGAGAGTCGACACATAGCGTATTGGATCATGAATAACTATGGTTCAAAGTATTGGATAGGTGAATAAGGAATTTCATCTAGAGATCATACAGGTCAAGGAGAAGAGAGAATAGAGACACACGTATGTGGGTTTCATCCGAAGGAAGCCATAGGAGAGTGTTGGATCGTAGACATATTTCCATCCAGGTTTTTTGTACACATCCAAGGGTCACAGTGGAGACAGTCATGGATATTCGCGAGTCATAGAAGGGAAAGTCATGGATACGTCAAAAAGCATGCCATAACTAGTTGTAGAGTAGGTCAAACCTTTTCAGGTCATTCTGCAGTTGTATTTCTCTCAGTGGGCCATTATCCTTGGTACGGGAGCCTTGTTTTAGCATAATAAAATCACTCTCGACATTGGTTTTCCCTCTGAGTTTTTTCCATAGGTATCTACCCAAAAATATTGGTGTTTATGTGTGCATGATTTGGTTTCCTAGTTTATGCTTCCACTGCATGATATTGAGTTGAATATTTCAGTAGTGTATTTTTATTTTGTGAGATGTTAATCTAATTGCAGTAAGGAAATCACTAGATAATGAAGTACCTAGGTGTTGAAGTAAGAATTTCAACATGGTATGAGAGAACATGCTCTGAAGGGAAGGTAGATCAGAACAAGGGCAGTTTTCCAGCCCCAGGTTATTTCTAGGGCAGTTCATCAAGTCTTAGGGATGGGAGCAACATCGTTGAGAGTTGAATACATATTGGATAGAGCATCCAATTTCCTATCTTGGAAAGCAAGAGTTACTTTTGCATTTAAGGAGTATGAACTTTGGGAGTTAGTGGATAAAGAAGTTACTCCACCAAAAAATTCGGCAACTTTAGATGCTCAAAACAAGAAGGAGATCAAAGTAGGGAGGGACCTCTTGGATTTGATGAAGGATCATCTAATTCCTCACCTAACCGAGAAGACGATGGCCAAAGATATATTTGATGCCTTGGTAAGTTTATTCCAAAGCAAGAACATGAATAAGAAGATGATATGAAGGAATAAACTTAGATTGGTTGAGATGTCTAGATCAGATAATGTTACCAGTTATCTCATGAGGATAACACAGGTGCGTGATCAACTTGCAACCATAGGGGAGAAAAAAGAGGACACCGAGCTTGTGAATGAGGCATTGAATTGTCTTTCTGAGACATGGGAACCATTTGTCAAAGGATTTTGTGCTCGGGAGAATCTCCCAGATTGGTAGATACTTTGGGATGATTGCATCCATGAAGAGACTCGGGAAGATTCTAAAGGAAACAAGTAGGGAGGTAGTGAAGAGAAATTGGCCCTTGTCAGTAAGATGAGGAAGGCAAAAGGAAAGAGTTCTAGTAAGAAGGGTAACAATGATGGAGGATCATCACAGCCAGGGAAGAAGAAGGACTTGGGTAAAATCAAGTACGTTTCATGTCATAAGAATGGGAATTATACATCTTAGTGTCTGGAGAAGAAGAAGAATGGTAATGAAAAGACACAAACAAAAGCATCAACAGAGACATAGCTTGATGAGTTTGCAACGAATTTTGAGAAGGATTACTCAATAATTTCTTTCCTTTATAGTAGTACAACAGCAAGGACTTCTTGGTTCTTGGATAGTGGTGCATCTCGTCACATGACAGAGACATGGGAGATATTTACTAGTATGATGAAGAAGGACTCAAAGGTTCATGTGGAGCTTGGTGATGATGCCAGGTATGCAATGAAGGGAGAGGGAACAGTTACATTCCATCTTGAGTCGAGAGGTTCGTTAGATTCCCATGATGTGCTTTACATACCAGGTTTGAAGAAAACATTTCTTTTAGTCTCAGTTATGGAGGACAGGAGCTTTGTCATCACCTTTCAGCAAGGGCAAGTACTCATACATCTAGAGAAAACTATCTCAAACAGTGCAGTGGTCGTTAGGGTTAGAGAGGGCACCTTATACAAGTTGTAGGGTAATCATGTTCAATATTTGGTACACAACAGTGACAACCTATGTGCATTGTGGCACAAGAGGTTGGGACACCTACACTATAGGCAATTGTCGATTCTAAGGGAGATTGTTACAGGTCTTCTAGAGTTCAGTATTGAGCAGCAGGGAGTGTGTTGAGCGTGTGCACTTGAAAATAATGTCAAGGCTTCTTTTCCAAGAAGCAAGAGTAGGTCCAAGGGTATATTGGATATTATCCATTCATATGTGAGTGGGATGATGTCAGTGGCATCATTACAGGGATCATCATACTATTGGAATACTGAAAGGGGGGGGTGAATCAGTATTACCCTTTTTCAATAATTAGCAATAATTTTTATATTTTATTGATTATCACAATGAATCAACAATGAATTGTATGCAAAATCAATTATATAAATATATCTAACAATAATTACAAGTTTTATAAAGAATAGTGAAGGACACCAATCCTCTTTAGAGCACCAACTCTAGGAGACATCAATCCCCTTGTTTAGGGCACCAACCCTAGGAAGCACCAACTCACTTGTCTTTAGGGCACCAACCCTAGGAAGCACCAACTCCCTCATCTTTAGGGAACCAACCCTAGGAAGCACCAACTCCCTCATCTTTAGGGCACCAACCCTAGGAAGCTCCAACTCCCTTTTGTTTTACAATTTTCTTTAGTAAGGATATGAATCCTTCCATGCTCCTCCCTTCCACCCTCACTGCACAAGTATCTTCATCTTTCCTTCCTGGAATCTATTTTAGCTTTTCATCTTTTGATCTAGACTGTAGAGACACTTTCTTCTTACCACTCTTCCTCATTTATATAATCTTCAAAACGGTGTGAGTTGTGAAGCACTGTGTCCTTTCATTTGGACCATCGCACCTCTTCTTTTAACTTAAACATAATCAATGTTTTGTCATTATTACCGTGGAGTCTTTTCATAAATTGATCACAAATATGGATCAATTTCATCTTTTTAACTTGATCCTGAATCTCTGCTATTATCGCAGAAACCAATTTCTTCAGAGGTGCTTCCTTCAAACCATTACATGTGACCGATAACACAAAACCACGGGCTTATCAACTTTAGCAACGTATTATATTCTGCCTTTTAAATCTCTTACCATATGACCAATGGAGGTATCTAGACATTAGGCCAAACAAACACTTGAGTGCTTATCAGAATCAATGTTCATGATTTAATCTCTTGATGAGATGGACGACAATCGGGACTTCGGGACTTTCAACCTGTCAAATCTTCTGAATAAGGTTTCGTCAAACAGATGGGATGGTTCATTTCTATTTCGTGGAACTAGATCAGTGGTCATATTTGATTCTTACATGTATCCTTTCGTTGCTTAATCTGACAGCTGGGACTTAATCAAGCATTGAGATGGATGGCCATTATTTACTCTGGGACTTTGGCTATTCTACTTACACTATCCTTCCACTGTAATATGATAAACGGTTGAGAATAAACCCAAAGTGATCTTCAAATTGGACGACTCGTGCCCACTTCAAGACTTCGGCATTCGGGACTTTGGCACTTAGGGCATCTACTGGTGGTGAAACTCTTGAAGTAAAACTCTCAGAATGACGTAACTTTCTTATGTCACTTGATGACGTGACACAAGCTGAGTTTCTTCCACGTGTCACTCAGATTCGTGATTTGTACGTACCTGAAATGTTGATTTCAACTTGACACTTGTCATTATCTGACTGTGCCACATGTCCTTGTTGATGTGATCTATCACATGTCCTTGCTGACATGGTCTACCACACGTCCTTGCTGACTTGGTCTACCACATGTTCTTGATGGCGTGGTCTACTAACGTAGATCTCCCGATGTGACACATATTCATCTCCTTGATCTAACGGTCAGAATAATATCTGAAGGGTATCTCAGATCGACGACTGAGAGTGACTTCAGAATTTTGGCTTTCGGGACTTCGGGTATTTCGATATCTCGACTTCACAATTCTTCTGAAGTGAGATTCCTGAAGCATAACCTCCTCACATCTTTAGACCCAAAGTAAATGATTTGTGTTTCATCAATATCTTAGATCAACGGCTCGATCTGTCTGTGATGTTGCTTTGCCTTGGATCAAATCCAACGGTTGTCAGGTATTCAGGTATTTAAATTATCAACCCTTTTTGCCCCGCTTATCTTATCCTTCCACTTAAATTGATCCAGTGGTCGTGAAGACTCTCGAAGCATATTAACGATCAAGGATGATTGCAGAACCACAACTTGCAAGTGATTTAATTCGTCACCCAAGCTCCACAATTTGAAGTTGTGCGTTTTTTATTGATTCCACCACAATCGTCGATCTTTGAACCTATAAGATATGACGGTCTTGACTAATTGCGGGATTGGAAGTAGCACGATGTTTAATTATTCTTTCATTCTTCGCAATCCATCCATGTCGTTGATCTGGCACTTGCGTATCCGACGGTCATGAATTAATCCGACTTAATCTGATCATTTGTTGGATCAACCACAGTCGTTGATATTTGAGTTTATGAGATCTGACGATCTAGACCAATTGCGGGATTGGAACTAGTGAGTTGTTTAATTCTTCTTTTGCTCTCCACAATTCATCCCTATCGTTGATCTAGTGCATGCATATCAATGGTCCTGGTTTGTTATCTGGGGATTTTGATCCCGACCACGTTTCTGTACTGTGCTTTCCCTTCTGAGCTTCATGTACATGATCGGCTATTGACATCAATGACAATACATTAATAACAGTATATCCAACAATCTCCCCCTTTGTCATTAAGGGAAACATTCTAACTTCATACATACTCCCCATGTGATGATGCTTTTCTCTACGAAGTTACTCTCCCCCTTTGACATCAATGGCAAAGGGTTGCTCCCCCTAGGGTAGTGCTCCCCTGACTATTCGATTTTAATGGGGTTTTTGAATTACTCCTAATTTCTGTCGGCGATTCTCAAATGTACTCATGGGCATAGGTTTTGTGAAAATGTCTGCAATTTGTTCTTTGGTGTCTACATGCATTATTTTGACCACCTTTTGGGTGACCTGATCTCTTAGAAAATGGTATTTGATCGGTATGTGTTTAGCTTTAGAGTGCATCATTGGATTTTTAGATATGATTATGGCACTATTGTTGTCACAGTTAATACTAATAGGATTGTTATATTTTATTTGTAGGTCTTCTAAATTTTGTTTCATCCAAAGGACTTGTGTGCAATAGGATGTAGCAATAATGTATTATGCCTCTGTTGTAGAAAGAGATGTGGATGTTTTTTTCTTGCTTGACCATGCCACTAGACTTTTTCCGAAGAAAAATGCTCCTCCACTGGTGCTTTTTCTATCATCTATGCTACCTACCCAATCATCATTAGTATATGCAGTTAGGTTGAAATTTTTATCTTTTGGATACCACAATCCAAATTCTAGGGTTCCTTGAAGGTATCTAAATATTCTTTTTACTGCTTTTAAGTGAGATTCTCTAGGTGCAGATTGAAATCTCCCCACAAGTCCTACAGCCTGCATGATGTCAGGTCTCGTTGTTGTTGAGTAGAGTAAACTTCCAATCATTGATCTATACAATGTTTGTTCCACTTTTGGTGAGTCATGTTCTAGACTTAGCTTACATCCAGTGACCATGGGAGTACTCATGGGTTTATTGTCTTCCATTTGAAATTTCTTCAACATGTCTTTGATATATTTGGTTTGTGAAACAAATATTCCATGTTTTGTTTGATTTACTTGTAAACCTAAAAAGAATGAAAGTTCTCCTAGCATAGACATTTCAAACTCTTCTTGCATTTTAGTTGCAAATTCTCTGCTTAATGTAGTGAGATTACTCCCAAATATAATGTCATCTACATATAATGCCACAACAATCATGTTTTTATCCTCATTTTTTATGTATAGGTTGTTTTCAGTAGTCCCTCTATTGTATCCTTGTTTTTGTAGATACTGATCGAGCCTGGGCTCTAGGGACTTGTTTAAGACCATACAGGGCATTTTTTAGTTTGCACACATAGTCCTGGTTTTCTGATAAAATAAATCCTTCTGGTTGCTCAACGTAGACTTCTTCTTCCAGTGTTTCATTAAGGAATGTTGATTTGACATCCATTTGATATATTTTGAAATCTCTTAAGCTTGCAAATGCTAGGAACATTTTGATGGCCTCAATTCTTGCTACAGGAGCGAAGGTTTCTTCAAAATCAATACCTTCTACTTGGGAATATCCCTTGCAGACTAATCTGTCTGTGTTCTTTATAATTTCCCCATTTTCATTTAATTTGTTCTTAAATATCCACTTAGTTCCTATCACATTCTTGTTCTTGGGTCTTGGAACTAGTTCCCAAGTCTGATTCTTTTCTATTTGATCTAGTTCTTCATTCATTGATTTTATCCAATATTTACTTTTGACGGCTTCTTTAACGGACTTAGGTTCAATTAAGGATAGCATTGTTTTTTCTGAGTCAAAGGCTAGTATCCTTCTTGTTTCTACTCCTGCACTTTTATCTCCAATGATCTGGCTTTCAGGATGATTCTTCTGAACTCTTTTTGATGGAGCTCTTGGCAAGGGTGTTTCTTCATTGTCTTCTTCATCAGTGTGTGGTTCATTTTCCTGTGTTTCATCATCATTTTCTTGTTGAGATTCTGCATCATCCTCCTCTTGTTGAGATTTTATATCATCTTTTTGTTGAGATTTTTTATCAAATCCTTGGGATATGCCCTTTTTTAGATCATTTATTTTTACATTTGCACTTTCCACTATTTTTAGTAGTCTGAGATTATAACATCTGCATGCCCTTTTATTAGATGAGTATCCTAAGAATATCCCTTCATCAGATATTGGGTCAAACTTTCCTAGGTTATCTTCGTCATTCTTTATGTAACAATTACTTCCAAAAAATCTAAAGTGTTTTATAGAAGTTGGCCTCCCAAACCATAGTTCATAAGGGGTTTTTTCATGATTGGGTCTAAACTGAGCTCTATTAAGTATGTGAATCTTTGTGTGAATTGCATCTCTCCAAAATTTGTCTGGAAGTTTGTCTTCATTTAGCATAGTTCTTGCGGCTTCTTGAACTGTTTTGTTTTTCCTTTCTACCACTCCATTTTGTTGAGGAGTCCTAGGGGCTGAAAAGTGTCTTTTGATTCCATGGTTTTCATAGAATCGAGTGAACTCTTTAGAGGTGAATTCTCCTCCATTGTCTGATATTAGACATTTAATTTTGAGATTTGTTTCATTTTCTACAAAATCTTTAAAAGTTTTGAATTTCTCAAAGGCTTCTGATTTTTCTTTTAAAAAGAAAACTCAGGTCAGTCTTGTGTAATCATCAATAATCAACATAAAATAATGTTCACCATAAGTGATTTTAGTTCTGATAGGTCCACATAGATCTGTGTTAATAAGCTCTAATGGTTTTGTTGTGGAGTGTTCTTTTGTTTTAAACCCAACTCTTGTTTTCTTTCCTATTTGACAATGTTTACAAATGGGATATGAAGGCTTAATCATTTTTGGTAGGTCCCTAATTGCCTCTTTCTCGTTGGCTTTGATCAAGTTTTCAAAGCTTAAATATCCCAACCTTTTATGCCATAGCCAGCTTTCATCTACTTGGCTTAAACAACATTTATCTTCTTCATCTATATTAAGGATGTACACATTTCTAGATGTTCTTGGTGCCACTGTCACTAGCTTTCCAGTGTCCCTTTTTCTGATCTCACATTTCTGAGAATCAAAAGTAAGTATGTGACCTTGATCACATGTTTGGATTACACTTAGGAGATTAGGTTTGATATTTGCTACCAGAAGTACATCTCCTACTTTAGTTTTATTATTTTCTAACCTAACAGTGCCTTTTCCGAGTATCTTGGTTGACATGTTATCTCCAAAGGTTACTTTTCCTTTTCCTTTCTCATTTAACTTGAGAAATTTACTTTGGTCTCCAGTCATGTGTTTGGAACATCCACTGTCAATATACCACTGACATCCCTGATTTTTTGCATATAAGGCTACTTTTCACTTTGTTTGTCTTTTCTTTCATACCTTTTTATTAATAGGAATATTTATCCTTTTATCATATTTTGGCAATCTACATTCACTGGTTTTGTGACCATAGTTGTTGCATTTTTGGAATTCACTATTGAAGCTTTGCAAAGGAGAAAATGAGTTATAGTTTCTCTTCTCTACATTGTACTCATTGTTTTTATATCGTTGGTTATTTATATAATTGTGTTGTCCATAAGCTTTGCAGTGTACTGCCTTATGTCCAAAATTATTGCAAGAGTAACAATATCCAATAAATAGATAATTAGGGGGATTCCTTGTGATGATTGTATTTATCTTGTCATTTTTTCCTCTAGTAGGGAGTATTGATTTATGTTTATGTGTAACAGTTTTCAAGGGCATCATTTTTGCATGGTTATCCTCCCTTTTTAATGAATTTTTCAGAGTATCTGCATAACTAATTTGTTTCTTGACAAGTCCTTGTAATGTAACAGTTGAGTCTTTAGTGTATCCCAAACCAGTCTTGTTGTTTGGTGACCTTTGACTACTGAGAATTTCATCCAATATTTTTGAACTATTTTCAAATTGTGATCCCTTTTTTTCTTTCTCAACTTCACCTTTTAGCAGCCTAATCTCGGCTTATATTTTCTCACATACTTGTTTTTTATCATTTAGTTGTTGTAAAATGACTTCTCCAATTTTATTAGTTTCCGGGAGTTGGGACTTTAAATCACTAATGATTTTTTCTGATTCTTTGATAGTTTTGGAAACTTCCCTCTCTATTGATTTAGTAGCTTCTTTAATTTCTAGAAGCTCTTCCCTTAGTACCCTATTTTGTTTTTTGGTTTTACTTAGTTCTTCAATCACACTAAGGATGTATTCTTCTAAGTTTACTTCTTCTTCATCTTTCAAATGACTATCATATTCAGTTTTTTTCCCCATAAATAGAACTTTGGTTCGTATTCTTCATTTTCTTCTGATGAGCTACTGTCTTCTTGGGTAAAGAATGTTTCATTTTTCTTGTAGAACTTATTTTTATTATCAGTTTGAGTTTTCTTTTGATCACTTTCCTCCTACTTAGGATAGGGACACATATTGGAAAAGTGTCCAATTTTGCCACAGTTAAAACATATTAGAGGAATCTTCCCTTTGTATTTTCCTGTCCCTTTCTTGAGTTTATTTATGAAGTTTGCAGTTTCTTCATCAGATATATCTGATAAATCATCTTTGGGATTTTTCTCCTGCCTTACTTTAGATTATTTAAAGGTTGTTTCCTTTTTTGATGAGTTATCATTCCCTGTTCTCATTTCATACGCCGTAAAAATTCCATGGAGCTAATCAATTGTGAATGTGTCAATATTGGACCTATCTTCAATTGAAGAGATCTTGGCATCATATCTCATAGGTAATGACCTTAGTACTTTTTTTACAATTTATATTCAAGTTCTTCTCCTGCTGCTTTGATTGAACTGACCACTTCATCTACTCTATGAAAGTATTCAACAATGTTTTCTTCTTCTTTCATTTTTAGATTTTCAAACTGAGCTCTATAGGTCTATAGTTTGTCTTCCTTGACTTTTTCATCTCCTTCATATACAACCTCCAACTCGTTCCAGATTTATTTGGTTGATTTACAATGCATAACCTTCACACATATGGAATTAGTCAACCCTCCTAGAATTCCATTAACTGCTCTTGAGTTGTCATTACATATTTTATTTCCTGCAGTGTCTTTGGGTGGAACAGTTGGTCTAGTGTAACCATCTACAATAGATTGCCAGATATCAAAACCAAGAGCCAACAGGAAGTTTTTCATTCTTACCTTCCATAGAGAATAGCCTCCTCCATTGAAAAATGGTGCTTTGTTGTTAGGCATTCCCTCTTGTCGATCCATCTTCAGGATCTACCTCTCAGTTGTTAGACTGTTCTGAAGGCCCCCGCTCGAATACCAATTGTTGGAATACTGAGAGGGGGGGTGAATCAGTATTACCCTTTTTCAATAATTAGCAGTAATGTTTTATATTTTATTGATTATCACAATGAATCAACAATGAATTGTATGCAAAATCAATTATATAAATATATCTAACAACAATTACAAGTTTTATAAATAATAGTGAAGGACACCAATCCTCTTTAGAGAACCAACTCAAGGAGACACCAATCCCCTTCTTTAGGGCACCAAACCTAGGAAGCACCAACTCCCTCGTCTTTATGGAACCAACCCTAGGAAGCACCAACTCCCTCGTCTTTAGGGCACCAACCCTAGGAAGCTCCAACTCCCTTATGTTTTACATTTTGCTTTAGTAAGGATATGAATCCTTCCATGCTCCTCCCTTCCACCCTCACTGCACAATAATCTTCAACTTTCCTTCCTGGAATCTGTTTTAGCTTTGATCTTCTAATCTGGACTGAGAGACACTTTCTTCTTACCACTCTTCCTTATTTATATAATATTCAAAATGGTGTGAGTTATGAAGCAATGTGTCCTTTCGTTTGGACCATCGCACCTCTTCATTTAACTTAAACATAATCATTGTTTTATCATTCTTACCATGGAGTCTTTTCATAAATTGATCACAAATATGGATCAATTTCATCTTTTTACCTTGATCTTGAATCTCAGTTATTATCGCAGAAACCAATTTCTGCAGAGGCGCTTCCTTCAAACCATTACATGTGATAGATAACACAAAACCACGAGCTTATCAACTTTAGCAACATATTATATTTATCCTTTTAAATCTTTTACCATATGACCAATGGTGGTATCCAGACGTTAGGTCAAATGAACGCTTGAGCGCTTATCAAAATCAATGGTCACGATTTAAGCTCCTGATGATATGGACGACAGTCGAGACTTCGGGACTTTCAACCTGTCAAATCTTCTGAATAAGGTTTCGTTGAACAGATCGGACGGTTCACTTCTATTTCGCGGAACCAGATCAATGGTCATATTCGATTCTTACGCTTATCCTTTCATTGCTTAATCCGACGGCTGGGACTTAATCAAGCATTGAGATTCTCGAAGCGTAACCTCCTCACATATTTAGACCCAAAGTAAATGATGTATGTTTGATCAAGATCTTAGATCGATGGCTCGATCTGTCTAAGATGTTGCTTTGCCTTGGATCAAATCCAACGGTTGTCGGGTATTCAGGTATTCGAATTCTCAACCCTTTTTTCCCCGCTTATCCTATCCTTCCAGTTAAAGTGATCCAATGGTCTTGAAGACTCTCAAAGCATATTAACGATCAAGGATGATTACGGAACCACAACTTGCGAGTGATTTAATTTATCACCCAAGCTCCACAAATTGAAGTTGTGGATTTGTTGGTGAGTCAAGCACAATTGTCGATCTTTGAACCTATAAGATCTGATGGTCCTGACTAATTGCGGGATTGGAAGTAGCATGATGTTTAATTATTCTTTCATTCTCTGCAATCCATCCCTGTCATTGATCTAGTGCTTGTGTATCTGACGATCACAACTTAATCCAACTTAATTTGATCATTTGTTGGATCAACCACAGTCGTCGATATTTGAGTTTATGAGATCTGAAGATCTATACCAATTGTGGGATTGGAACTAGTGGGTTGTTAAATTCTTCTTTCGCTCTCCGCAATTCATCCCTGACGTTGATCTAGCACATGCGTATCAACGGTCCTGGTTTGTTCTATGGGGATTTTGATCCCGACCACATTTTTGTACTGCGCTTTCCCTTATAAGATTTGTGTGCATCATTGGTTGTTGACATCAATGAAAATACATTAATAACAATATTTCCAACACATACTATGTGACGTTTATTGATGATTTTACTAGGAAAACTTGGATCTTCTTTATGAAGACCAAGGATAAGGTCTTCAGTCGGTTCAAAGAGTTCAGGGATCAGGTAGAGAACCAGACAGGGATGAAGATTAAGGACTTGAGTTCAAATAATGGGGGATATTACACCTCTAATGACTTCAAGTATTTCTGCAAGGAGAAAGGGATCAAGAGGAAGTTGGCAGTCTCATACAACCCTCAACAAAATGGGGTTGTGGAGAGAAATAATCAGTCCATCATTGATTCTTCCAAGGATATGATACATGATTAGGATTTTCCCATGTTTTTTTGGGAAGGGGCATGTAATAAGGTGTTTTGTGTGCATAACAAGAATCATCATAGGATATTAGGGGACAAGACTCCAAAGGAGGAATTCTCAGGGGTGAAGCCAGAGATAGGAAATTTGAGGATCTTTGGTTTTCCATTTTACATCCATGTGCCAGTGGAGAAGAGGATGAAGCTAGAGCCTCCAAGAAAGAATGGTATATTTGTGGGGTACAGTGAGACCTCAAAGTCTTACAGGATCTTCATTCCAGCGTCGAGGAAGACAGTTATGAGAGAACATGTGAATCTCAAGGATAAATTGGCATTTAGGAGTACTCAGGAATCATCAACAGTGACAGAGGACAAGGAGGAGCAGGCTCTGAAGGATGAGAAGTAGCCAACAGTTCAGAATTTAGGTGGAGAGTAGGAGTTATCCCCTTCTATCTCTATCTGGAGATCCAGGTGGCTAGTATAGACATTGAGGGATGTTGGTAAAACTCTTAGGAGTGTGGTTAGAGAGTGAAGACCTCCGAAGAATTTTCTGAACTATATGGAACTTATGAGTGGCATCATTGATGTTGAGCCTTCCAATTTTGATGAAGTAGCATATCAGTAGGTATGGCGTGATGCCATGGTAGAGGAGTACACCTCTATTCTGAGGAATGATGTTTAGGACATAGTGTCGTGACCGGAGGGGAAGTCATTTTTGAGTTCTAAGTGGCTCTACAAGATCAAGCATGTTGTCTATGGTAGCATAGAGAAGTTCAAGGCAAGTTTTGTGGTGAGAGGGTTCTCCCAGAAAGAGGGAGTGAACTACGAGGAGACATTTTCTCCAGTCACTAGGTATGCTTCTATTTGATTTTTTATTTATATTGCTCCAGCTATGAAGTGGAGGATACATCAAGTGGATGTGAAACAGTGTTCCTCAATAGGATGATTGAGGAGGAAGTATACATAGAGAAACCTCAAGGATTTGAGGAACATGGGAGGGATTCTCATGTGTGTAGGATTAATAAAGCCTTGTACAGACTCAAACAGGCACCCGGGGCATGGTATTCTGGGATCAATGGATACTTGCAAAGTATGGGCTTTACCAAGAGTGAAGGGGATCCTAAATTGTGATTCATACTTGTTGGAGAGGATCCTCTCATCTTGGTTCTGTACGTTGATGATTTATTTCTCACATATGCATAGGAACTTATTGCAGGGTGCAATGTAGATTTAGCTACTGAGCTCGAGATGAAGAAAATTGGATTGATACATTATTTCTTATGGTTAAAGGTATGGCAGGTATCGAGAGAGATCTTCCTTAGACAAGGGAAGTATGTAGTAGATAGCTTGAGGAGATTCAGGATGGAGAATTGTAAACCGGTGGCTACACCTATGATTACCAAACTAAATAAGATTGGCACTTCAGATTCAAAGTTGGTGTATCTCGGGATATATAGGAAGTTGGTATGGTCCTTGATGTATTGGTCAACACCAGACCAGATATTTGTTTTGTCGTGAGAACCGTTATCCGGTTCATGGTAGAGCCAAGGCAGGTGCATTGGATTGCAACAAATCATGTGCTCAAGTACTTGAGAGGTATAGTGGAGTATGGATTGAGAAATATTGGAGAATGTGGAGTAGAGTTGTAGGGATATACAGACTCATATTGGGAAGGCAGTGTAGTAGACAGAAAGAGCACCTCGAGGTGTTGCTTGAAATTAGCATCAACAGTAATTACTAGGTTCAGCAGGAAATAGACTTTTGTAACACTCAGTTCAGCAAAGGAAGAGTACATGGCAGTGAGTGTGGCTAGATGTGAATCCATTTGGCTTTGCAAGTGTTTACAGGTTTATTTGGTGAGAAATTGGAGCCTATGGTGATATACTATGATAATCAGAGTTGTATCAAACTCTCTAAAAAGCCAGTATTCCATGACAGGTTCAAGCATATTGAGATTAGATATCACTTCATTCAGGATAGGATCTAAAAAGGAGCAGTGAAGCTTCAGTATATTTTCAAAGATGAGCAGTTTGCAGATATTATGAATAAGCCCTTGGAGTAAGGGAAGTTTTTGTTCTTCATAGATAGACTTGGAATGGTGCAGAATACCTTCCTCTCTAAGAGGGAGTGTTGATGTTAGTGGTAGCATCGAATAGTTATTTTTGTACATGTCTATGTGTCTATACGTCTAGAAATCGTCCAAATCCTTCTACTCTTGAATTTACTTTAGTTAAAGGAATTATTAAAGTAAATTGTTTTTATTAATTAATTGTGTAATTAGTTAATTGAGTTATTTGAGGAAAGTACTTAACATGTAATCTTAGCATGCATTCTTTGCATGCAATATAAATCTTAAGTGAGATTAGAAATAGATTGTAACTCACACTTATAAAAGTAAGGCTAGGGTGAAGGAGAAAGACACTTGACAGGAGTTGTTTTGAGAGAGTCAGCACATAGATTATTGGATCACGAAGGACTATGGTTCAAGATATTGGATAGGTGAAGAAGGACTTCCATCTAGAGATCATACAGATCAAGGAGAAGAGAAAATAGAGGTATATGCAAGTGGGTTTCAGTCAAAGGAATCCACAAGAGAGTGTTGGATAATATGGAGCTTTCTGTATAGGTTTTCTATACACATCCACGGGTCACAGTGGAGGTAGTCATGGATATCTGCGAGTCATGGAAGGGAAAGTCATGGATACCTAGAAAATCATGCTAGAACTGGTCGTATGGAAAGTCAAACCTTTCCAGGTTAGTCTACAATTGCATTCCTCTCAGTGGGCCATTATCCCTGTTATGGGAGCCCTAATTTTAGCAAAATAAAATCATTCTCAGCATTGTTTTTCCCTCCGGGTTATTTCCAAGGGTATCTACCCAAAAATATTGGTGTTTATGTGTGCATGATTTTGTTTCCTATTTTATGCTTTCGCTGCATGATATTGAGTTGAACATTTTAGTAATGTATTTTTGTTTTGTGAGTTGCTAATCTGATTGAAATAAGGAAATCACTTGATAAAAAAGTACCTAGGTGTTGGAGTAATAATTTCAACAATGCTTACATCAATTGCAGGTCAAGAAACATGACAATTTCCCACTGGACCTCTACAAATAAATTAACCCTACATCCTCCCGCCAAACCCAACATAGATTTCGAAACACCACTCTGGGCTGACGGAGAAGATAGTGATGGAGAAGGAGAATCTCATCAAGTCCTCTCTATAGATCAGTACCTATCCAGCAGAGAGAAAATATAGAACAATGAAATCAATGATTTCATAGCCTCTTCTTTCTCGGCCAACTCACATGTTCTTGAGCATGTTATGCATACAGAAACACAGGATCATCTTACCTCAACAAGCATCTCACTTGTAGAAAACGAGTCCTCACCTGAAAAATATCAAGGGTCCCTCACAGAAACCGTAGAAATCATCCCTAGGAAAAATTTGAAAATCAACCAAGGACTGATTGAACAACAAAAAGAGCGACAGGTTAAAGTACTACAAAAGCACAGGGATGTCTCTGTCTATGACTACTATGACATGAATGGAATCCATCCTGACTTATGCACACACCATATATACATTAAAGAAGGATCTATACCCATCTGCTAGCCCCAGTGTCGGATGAATCTGACACTGAAGGACATAGTTAAGGAAGAGCTACAGGAATTACTCACCGCCAACTTTATCTATCCAATTTTTGATAGTCAATGGGTCCCCCCTCTAGTCATGGTACCAAAGAACAATGGTAAATGGAGGATTTGTGTGGATTATCGAGAACTCAAAAAAGAAACACACAAGGACCATTTCCCACTTCTATTCATAGACCGAGTCTTGGATAAGTTAACAGTGAAGAAATACTTTTCTTTCCTCGACGGATTCAGCAGGTATAACCATATCCAAATCGCGCCTGAGGATCAAGAAAAACAACATTTACTTTTCCATGGGGGACATTTTCCTATCATGTTCTACCATTCAGGTTATGTAACACCTCTACCACCTTTCAAAGAGTTGTAATTGGTATATTCTCTTATTTAAATAATGATTATGTGGAAATATCTATGGATGACTTTACAACATATGGTAACGAATTTGATGAGGCATTAACAAATATAGATAAAACATTGATAAGGTGTAAATAATTGAACATTTCCCTCAGCAATGAGAAATGTGCAATGATGTTAACAGATGGCATCGTATTAGGGAATTTCATCTCAGTTAAAGGAATCCAAGTGGATCTGGGGAAAATCAAGATAATATTAAACTTTTTGACTCCATGTTCAGAAAAATAGGTACAATTTTTCTTAGGAAATGTTGGTTATTATCATCGCTTTATTGAAAATTTCTCACGAATTGCTTGTCAATTGTTTTCTTTTATTAACAAAGATTCTAAGTTTATGTGGACAAAAACCTACCAACATGTACTTGAAGAACTGAAAACTAAGTTGTCTGAGGCTCTTGTTTTAAAAGCTCTCGATTGGTCCCTCTTGTTTCATATTTCTACAGATGCATCAAACACTACCATTGGATTTGTTCTAAGACAACAAGAAGGAAATGATCCATACACAATATACTATGTCAACAAAACTATTCCCCCTATAGAACTAAATTATATGGTAACAGAGAAAGAGTTTATTGCGGTAATCCATGTAATTATTAAATTTTGGCATTATATCACAGGATATCCAGTAATATTGCATATTGACCATGTTGCCATTAAATATTTAATGAACAAACCTATCGCTAATGGCAGGGTAACTATGTGTTTATTTTTATTACAGGAATATGATATAACCATCTTAAATAAACCAGGAAAAGATAATGTAGTGGTTGAATTTCTTTCAAGACTTACATCTAATGAGAATGAACCACCTATAGAAGATTATTTTCCTAATGAGCACTTATTTTTGGTTTCTACTAACTCTCCTTGGTTCGCAGATATCGCTAATTACTTGGATGCAGGTAGACTTCCACGTCATTTATCTCCAAAGGAGCGGCAGAATATCATCAAACAAAGTTGGAGGTTCTCATGGATCGAGGGTTGTCTCTTATACACTGAAGTAGATCTTATCATTAGGAGATGTGTATAAGAAGACGAGATCCATGAGTTCTTGAAATATTTCCATGATGGTCCATGTGGGGGTCACTTTGAAGACAAAAGGATTGGGTACAAGGTACTTCATCAAGGGTATTATTGGCCCACTATCTTCAAAGACATCAAGGAATATGTAAAAGGTGTGATAGTTTCTAGCACATGGGAAGACTAGTGCAATCAAACAAGATGTTGTTACAACCACAATTGGAATTGGAACCATTTGACTTTGTTGTTGCAACTTCAAATCAAGGGAGGTGGTTTGATAAAATATTAGACACGTCGCTCCAATAAATTATTCTTGAAACCAAGAGGAGCTCATTCAGGTATGTTCTGACACTCTCATAAAAATGCATCTTAGAGTAAATAATGCACTACAAGTATGACTTGTATTGATTTTGTAGATATTTATGAAGGTTAAATGATTTTGGCAAGTACTTTAAGATCTTTCTTCATCGAGTGAGGGAAGATCAATACAAACAGAGGGCCATACAGCTGAAGAGAAACACACGGGGGAAACCATTCCAACTGTGCCGACCAGTTCATCAGATCAGGTGTGATTGCTCCTTTCAGCATAGTTTATATAGCCATCATTTATGGTTATGTTTAATGTTTATGAATTGTTATGTGATTATTTATTAATGCAGGGTTTGCTATGTGATAATTTATTGAGATATATCATATGTTTAGTACTTGTCATGTTCTCGCCTTGCATCCAGTAATGGTAGATACGAGTCCATTTATATTGAGTGAAATAAACCTTAGCTTCATGTAGGGATTGATGAAGCGTTAGTTCATGCATCTACTACTAGGGGTCCTCCTAGAATAAGGCCAAATGAACTGAGAAAAATTTCCATAAACATTGTTGTTGTATTATGAATCATTTTTTCTAAAAATTGTTCCAAATCATGGAGCATGTACTCTTACCATCCATCCTAATAAGATCATCTTTTGTTATGTTTGTTTCATATTTTTTTTTCCATATCCATTCCCATAGTTCATTTTTACCTTTGAGTCATCTCATGGATACAACAACTTATTAGTGATTTGTTTTGAGCCATAAAATAAAGGACTTTCATTTGACGAACTTCTACAAGTTTGCTCAAATTGGTTTCTTGATCACTTTAGGATTATTTTTTGGGCCTATTTAAGTGCAAACAACTTGTTGTTCATGTTTTCCTACTTGCTTCCCCCAATTTCCAACAATAATAAATAATTGGGTTTTAGGTTTCATGACACCCTTCCTCCATTATAGGTGTCATGAGTTTCAAGGCTAGCAACTAAGAGTTTGTGTTGAATGGGAATTGAAGAGGATGAGAGCCCTCCAATGAATGAGATATTGATAAATGTGTCATGCACTTATTTTACATTTCAAATACTGAATATGCACTCCAATATTGTGTGGGATTGATACATACATTTGAATCAAACCTTGTATTCTAATAAACATGGGAAACTATGGAGTGTGCTTGTTTTAATCAATGTATTGTTGGCTTTTGGAACCTGATGGATACTAAATTCTAAAAGCATGTTGTTATCTTGGTTGGATTATTTGCCCAAATTAATGATCTCTTAATTTTTTTGATGACTTTTGTCTTGATTAGCTTCGATGATTTCAAACCTATTTACTCAAGAGGATTTTACTGAGTGGCTTATGCATTGGTAATTTGTTGTGAGGATTGACTTTCTTTGGATATGGAGGATCCTCAAGTGGTTCACATTATTGGCATGGTAATGGTGTTCGTGAAGTGATAAGAGTATTACACTTAAGAATATAAATCATGGAAATCAAAGAACACATAAGCCTACATTACAATCAAATAATTGTGCCCAACTATGTTATTATCCCTACTATTAAGTTCTTCATCACTAGTTTTTGGCGTACCTATCATTAAATTGGATTGATTATCATGCGCATGAAGATAAATTTCAATGCATAGATACCATCTTTACACTTATTATCAAGTTTCATTGGTTACCACATATGAGAAACTATGAGTCAATGCTGGATGCCAATTGATGTGCTCGCGTGTTTTTAATTGTGAAGTTGTTCACGTGCAATAAGAAATAAAGGTGTTTCATGAGCATGAGAAGAGTTCAAAATAAGGGAATTTGAGTTGTGTCTAGAGATTTCTTTCGATTTGTTTGGAGATCAATTACACTACACTAAAAAATGCAACATTGTTTCATAAGGCAAAACACACATTTATGTAAAAGGTCTTATCCCTGCTAAAAGCCTCGTATCCACTAATGAAAATGTCAAGGGAAGGGAATCATTGATTTTTTATCACCTTAAAACGAAACAAGTCTTCCAATGTGATTCATTATGTGTTCAAATGCTTTTAGAATTTGCTAACCCTTCTAATGCTTTTTCTATAAAATCCTACTTTTTAATTAATTTCTTGTCATATCGTTAATAAATTGAGAATCCTTGGTCCAAGAACCAAGTAGGCCTTACGGGTAGTCATTTCATATGTAATATATCATTCTAAATGCATTCTTAACCTCCATTTGTGCCCAGGATGCACAAATATTCACACAAACCCATGATGGGTTCTCGAGGTCAAAACATGTCATTTAATTAAAAGTGTGTCATGTTTTAAAATTATTTTAACATTTATAAATGGGAAACTAGATAGACCATGTATATAGTCAATTTGTATGAAATTGAATAAGATGAATGTGTGGATACACTTATATTTTACCTATCTATCACGTAGTGCCCCAATGAGACCCCACAACAAAGTGAAACGGTTCCTAGAACTTACACACATTTGGAAAAAGTATTTGATAGAAAAGAAAGGTAACCAATAGATAACATCCATTATCAATCCTTCCCTAGACTCAACGTGGAGGTAGAAAAGATATGGGAATAGAAAAACACTACCAGAGGATGTGCGACAGTAGTTGGGGGAGAGAAGCTAGTGAAAATTACTAGAGGAAGGAACACTCTCTAGAGAGAAGCCATGCATTTTGTTGATGTAGACCCCACTGAACCTCATTGAAGGCCAAAAAAAAGTAATTTTCACTACCAAAGAAGGTATAGATGCTACTTGGAAAGCCCAACTATGCATTTTAGGCTATTGTACCTTGACGGACCCAATTGAGGGATGATTATGCATAAAGAGGGAGTGTGCACTAGTAGATAAGAAAAGTTTCGCCCTTATTAAACCAACAATGTGTTTTTTTCTATTCAAACTTCACTAGACACCATAGAAGGGACTAAAATATATTAAGAGAGAGAATGAATTGTTGGGGTAACCAAGCTTGTAGCTTGCACAAAGGGACATTGCACTTTTTCTTCTCTAAGACTTCACTAGACCATACCGAAGGAAGGAAAACATCCAACAAGCCAAAAGAGATTGTTGGATGCACTGGGGTGAATGGGAAAGGAAGAAACTAGTGAATTTTATCCTCCAAACAATACTTATGCATTCATTTTACTAAATTTGTTCCTTTAGAAGCATGCATTAGCCTTCATAATCCATTGGCATTGCCAATGGATAAAAAATAAACATATCAACATCTTTCTTGGATATTTGTTGGATTCATTGCGAACTCAAGAGGCGGGTTATTGTTCTCTTATGATTATTATGGAGTGGGTTAATCATTTCTTTCATTTTCTGGCTCATAGCCTCCCTGAGCAATGTGCTACTTTTCTGGGATGATCTAGCTTGGATATCTTACCATTTCTAGTTCTTGAATGATGTGTTGCAAGTCTCAAATATCCCAATCCTTCTAGTTCTTCTTTTAATAGTTTCCATGGTATTGTTAAGGAATGCTTTATAATGAAACATTATTACATTGAACTACCTGCATCTTCTCAAAGGTTTTTAAACTTTATTTCCTTCATTTCTTGATCCCATGTTGTTTTCTTACTTTTCATTTGTAACGATCTAAGCTAGATTAGCTTGTTGTATCATCAAACATATGGGAGAAGAATCTTCATGAATTTGAGAGAGTGGGAAAGAAATGGATTTAGTTCAATCACTATCCATCCTGATGATCATAAGCTTGAGATATCATATTGATTATTGAATGTTATTATTAACTTTTAAGCCTCTTTGATACCATTCGTTACTTTTTTATTTTTATTTTTAAACACCTACAGGTCATCGGTCTTCCAACGTCTCTAGCGTCATTACCATAGCATAAACTTCACAAGTGAGATTTCATTCATATAGCATACATGTCAGAAGATCGACATTACCTTCCATCGATATTTCGACGTCACTAGCATCGTTTCCATGGTGTCAACGTTGCAGGTGAGACGTCATTGATTTAGCATACACGTTGAAAGACCGACGTTACCTTCTGTCAGTATTCTGATGTCACTAGTGCCGTTGCCATGGCATCAATGTCACAGGTAAGACGTCGTTGACATAGCATACATGTCAGAAGACATACGTTACCTTATGTCAGTCTTTTGACGTCTCTAGCGCTACTACCATGGCGTCAACGTCGTAGGTACGACGTCACAGGTGAGATGTCTCGACGTCATTGTAGCGACATCCATAGTGGACTTGAACCGTGAAGTATGAGACACCACGTGTCCACATGAAACATCGCAATAGAGATGATATATGTTTCGTTGGAAAAGCGACATCATGTGAAACGACATTTGAGGGGGTTCGATATTTGTCATTCTCCTGACAATATAAAGTGGAAATTGCTACAAACATGCTGTCGGAATTTGTCCCAAATGTACTAATGATACGGTCTTCCTTTCAAGATAACTCAGGTCCACTACCAAACTCCACTTCTGAGATAAGAAACTTGACCTCCTGGTCACTGTAATGTGCCTATCTCACTTGGAAGTATTCAATATGAAGAACCCATGATTACTTTAGAGAAATCATCCTCCCAAAACCATAAATCTCCCAACAAATAGAAGCTTGGTCTGAATAAGTGAGGTTCAACCCTCAACTAGCAATAACTCAACCCACAAAGGATGGTTATGTCTCACACCCAAAATATATCTTCAGTTGCAAAGTAAGGCAACCATATTTGAGAGATTTGACCCCCCACAACCTTAACTCAGTTCCCACATCAAGAAAACATGATCACAACTGTGCTCAACCTTCCTAGAATCCAACTCGACCTCCTCAATGAGATTCAACCCACTCACAAATAAATCCTCGTCGCCAATAAGAAAAACTTCAGCAAAAAGAAAGATCTCAACCACCAACAAAGAAATTTTGAATGTAAAGAAATGAACTTCGTCACCAATGAAGCAAAAATAGAATATATGAGTGATCCTCTCTCAATGACTAGCTAGGGTGGATAGTCTCACCATTGAAACCAATATCCAAATATCTCTATGGTTTTCGTCCCAAAGAGCCAAAGCCACAAGAGCTCTATCAATTCATTTTTTAGAAAATACTAGTGAATAATGAGAGAGGGATCTCATCTTTCCCTTTTTATTCTTTCATTGACCCTTTTTCCCATTTTTACCCTTTTAATAAGTTGAGTGACTTTTCATTATCCCAATAGTCACTTAGGTGCCTTTTTATTAATTACTCAATGTCACTTTTTAAAAAGTTACTTTTTCACCTTGTGACATTAAATAATTAATTAATTCCCTTTTCCCCCACTAACTATAGCCTACAGGAATCACTTAGGATAATTCGTCAATCTTCCGGAGAGCTCATTTGGAAGGGAAATTACAACCCTCCCTTCCCGAGATTTCTTGTCCTTGAGAAACTGTATTTGGATACTGTAAGATCTGGTCACTTTTCCATGTGGTATCCTCTGCTGGCAAATCTCTCCATCTTATGAGGTAATCTTGGATCACCATGTTTTTCAGTTTCCACTCCCAGACCTCCAATACTAGTTGTCGCACCTATTATCCACCAATTTTCAATAGGATGGACTTGCAATTGAACCGCCAAATATTGAGCAAACAGTTTCTCAAAATTCATAGCTCATAAGTCTAGCCGGTCAAATTGACCACCTTTTTTTTGCACTTCCATCCCCTATGGAGCATTGTAATAGGATGAGATTTCCATGATGATTTTGTAAAAGGATTGGCCTCCTAAGACTTAATCATGAGTACATACTCTAGAGTGTTTTTTTTTACATGTTAATTATTTCTTTCCTTAAATTCATTTTAGGTGAGTTATAATTTCTAATTTTTTTCACTCAATACCTCCAAAGTTGGTGTGTGTACTGATGATTAGGCTTTAGCTTGGAAAATCTAAGTATAGTGTCTAAATTTTATATTACCATGCTAAGTCATCAATATTGAATCATATGGAAATTGCACTAAGTCCCCTTTAGGTATTTTAATGTTTTGAGTCAATAAAAAATTTCCCACAAAACAGGATTTTTTAATTGTAATTGTTGAATAAGTTAAAAAAGTAGTACTAGGAGGCATTATATGCCTTGTGGGTATTCGTTTTCAAATATAGAATACCCACTTTACTTAAGTACCACCTTTTTGAGGGTAAATATTGAGTTTTACTCAATAAAAAGTGATTTTCTCTCAAAAAAGGTAAATAAAAGACAAATAAAAGACAAAAATCAGCAAATGTTATTTTTGTGGAAATATGTTGAGACATGTTTTCAGTTAACTCACTCTCTCTCTGAGTTCACTGTGACTTAAAGGTGAGTTAGTAAGAGTTGTGAGTAGAGTTATCACTACTTGGTGGAGATCACAAGAGAGGATGTTCCCAAGCTTGGAGAGGTTGCGCATTTAGAGAAGTGGTGAAGATCCCAAGAGAGGTCACCACCTTCCCTTTACAAGGTGGTGCCTCCTCATTCTCTCTCTCTTTGACTTATGGTGAATTAAATATTGTGGCATGAGAGGTGGATCAAATATGTGCATCCATTTTTCCATTTCACTTTGGGATTAGCGCACCCTCTCTTTGGGAATGTCACTCGATTTGTTATTTATACAAGCTATTCTCTCCATTATTAACTAATGAGATTTGGACTGTGCTTGTGTATGATCTATTGTAATACTTTTATGCTTTTGGAATAAAGAGGAATACTTTGGATTTATAATCTATGGTGGCTTGGCTCATGTGTGGATGAATTTCATGTATCTTATGAGGTGATCTTGTTCAATTCTTGCTTATATACATTGTTAATATTGGCCAATTGTAAGGATATAGTTATTCATTTGGGTCGGATTACTAAGCTTGATTTCCTTCTTAATCCTATTGTTTATCTACATTAGAGGTTTAATGTGCATGCTTTGTTTTTGTTTCAACTAACATGCCATTTGAAGTTCTTGTGTAGGTGACACCGAAAATTTAACAATTATTTGCAAGTTTTGTGAAGTATACAGGATCCTTTCAACTTGGAGAAGTGGATGAGCTTGTTGGAATATACCACTCTTCCAATATCTTGAGGACATTCTTCCCTCTTCTTTCCATCAAAGGACCCCATTTCCCAAAGAATTCCAAGCTCAAGATTCTCTCTATAATTCATAAAAATCTTATATTATTTTAGTTACTTTATTTGCATGTTTTAGTTAAATTCTAATTTAAATTGAAAAGTTTAGTTTTAGTCTCTTTCTTTATGCATGCATGCTACATTTAGATCTAGATCTAAGTTTTAATTTCATATCTAAAGCTATATCTAAAAGTAGAAGTCACTTTTTTGCAAGTATTTTCATCTAAATTTTAAAAGGCATAAAAGTGAATAGTTTAAAAGGTTATTTCATTGCAAAATCTTGCTACTTAATGTCATTTGTTTTCTGTTTTGGGACATCAAACAAAATGTTAGGATATTTAGACACTTAGGAGTTAGTAAAGATATACTTGGTCTAATGTGTCGTTAGGTAAAAGTGTGTTTCTTCAGTATGCATTATTATGCATTTGTAGTTAGGAAATCTGATGGACACGATATGTTCTCGACATAGAGTCATCTGACGGTTCATATTCTCCTAGATCTTAACGGACATTGATCCATGGATTAACACCCGATTGGTCCATGATATCTATTTAAAGAGCATGGAGGGTCATTTTTTGATGATCGATTGTGAGAAATTCTCTTGTAAAATCTCTTTGTAATATTTTTCTTTTGCATTAATAAACTGCTCCAAGTGGTTGCATTGGTTGGGGTCGTGGATGTTTTCACGTAGGGGTTTTACCATGTCAAAACATCAGTGTGTTGATATTTGATATGGTTGTTTGAGTGGTTATCAAATGTGTTCATCCTCTATCAAAATACCTGTGTTGTCGAACATGGTATCAAATTTTGTTTGAAGACTTGCTCCTATTGTAGATAGAGATTGTGAAGCCGAGTTGTCTCATCTCCATTTTCTATCATTTTTGTACATTTTTGGGCTGAGAGGATTGTTCCATTGCATCTGAAGAACTCGTTTCAGTTAGAAACATTTTTTGTTTCACTCGAAAAGGTTTATGTTTTCCCAATATAGGCCATTTCAGTCAGATCTGGAGGTATAAAACCTGAATACGCATTTTTTAAATTTTTGCAAAGTATTA
>JASDQU010100178.1:243325-262745 GCA_032191745.1 Picea mariana
TTGTTTTTATTTGTTTTTTTGTTTGTTTTTTTGTTTTTTTTTTTTATTATTTCATTTATGTTTTTTTATTTTTTGTATTTACTTTATATTTATTATGTGTCGTTTTAATTTTAGTTTTTTATTTTTGTTATTTAAGTTTTATTTTATTAATATATGTTTTGTTTTATTGGTTTACGTGTTTGTTTTAATATTTGTTTTATTACTTTGTTTTATTATACTTATTTTAATTTTTATTTATTTTATGCTTATTTAATTTTTAGTTTTATTTTAATATTTTGTTTTTTTAGACTTAGGATAATTTGTATTTTTCTTTATTTTTATTGTTTTCAATGTTTATTTTCTATTGATTTTTATTTAATGTTTATATTAATAAACTAACCTAATTATTAACAAACTAACCTAATAATTAATCATTAATTAATTACTAATAAGACTAACCTATTTTATTAGTCTAAGTACACTAATTCAATTAATATTAACTTAATTATTCGTTTATTATTCTAAGTTTGTTTATTTATGAAGGGATGAGAGGCGGGCGAGATGTAGTCAACGAGACAAATGGGCAAGGGAGTGAGGGTGCAGAGGTGGATGAAGGATGCAGTAGGGTGATGAAGGATCGGGTGAAACGGATGGAGGGGAAAATGGAATCAACCGAGCCAGATGTCTTCATCACGGGAGCAACGCCAAATCAGCAGCTGAATAATCGAGTTACCTACGATTATAGGTCCCAAAAAAATTGACACTTGTCATCATGAACCCTTGCCACTTTTCATGACCTAGTGATACCACATGTCATCACGTGATGGTTGCCACTTGTCGAATTCAGAAGCTTCCACGTGTCACATGATGAAGATGCCACGTGTCCCTTTGACTTTTTGTTGGAGAAGACCAAATTTTCCAACTGCGATAACTTTCTCATACGATATTTGTTTTTCGATCCATTTGTGTTGCCAGAAATCTTGCGACAAGCACTTCGCGATCATGTAATTTTCTTGATCATTTGATAACTTTTATTTTTGAGCATTTCAGGATCCATTTTGGATCATTCCTCCCCACTAAGACCTTTTGGTCCTCCAAAAGGGTATTAACCAGACATCAAGTGCGGGATAGACCTCCCCACTTGTCCTTTGTCTTTAAACTCTATCATGTGCACCTGTTGCATTATAATCAATTGCATAATAACCATGACAAATGAAATCATATTGTTAGCCATTTGAACTCGTTCACATCTTACTGAATCCACTACCATCCATGTAGAAAACATTAGTAGCGATAACATCATAAATATGATTGAAACTGAACCAATATGTTTGTATGGATTGCACGACATTAACTTATCTTGAAGAAAATTATGATTGAAATTCCATTCTACAACCATCTCATGTTCATGCTTAAGATCAACTGCTTTACTTGGCACAATTATAGGTGTATTGCTTGCACAAGCTGCCTTCTTTAATTGTTCCATTGTTAAAAGAGATTGATTTGTTTTTATATGATGAGCATGTACAACATATTCATTGTCTTTCTTAAACAAGTGATATTGATTATGTTCCATGTAGAAGATTGCTTTGTGATCATATAAATAAGGGCTACCTAATACCATTCCACATGTTTCTAGCGGCACCACATCACATTTACTTCATCCACATACTTAGATGTAATTGCAAACTTTATGATACATTGTTTTGTTATGGGAAATTTGTGATCTTTGCTTATCCAATTTAGTGAATAGGGTTTGTGATGCATCTTAGTGTTTAATGCCAGTTTCTTAACCACTTCTTATGAAATTAAGTTAGATTGAGATACGTTATCTATCAATGTATCGATATTAGTATGTTTCATTATGACCCTTATATGAAACAACTTACTTCTTGAATCAAAACCATCACCAATTTTACCTATCAAACCAACTGTTGTGATTTTAGACTCATCACATGAATCTGATCCCAAGTTTGTCGGTCGTTTTGTTGTTGCAAATTTTTTCCTCCCTTTCCTCTCTTTGAACCACTTTGGTCTCTTCTCTGGGTGCAATTGCCAGCAATGCCCATCATCATGCCCTTCTTTCTTGCAATGCTTGCAAGAGAGCTTCTCTTCCTTCATTGTCACTAAATTTGTGTTTCCCTTTTCCATTGCCATCTTTCTTTGAAGATGATTCCCTCGATACATTAACTCCAGTTTTTCCTGTTGCAATATGCGTTGCTTGGACAGAAACCTCATCAAGATTAGTAGGTCCAAACATGAATACAGTATTACGAATATAACCAGGCAAACCTCCTATATACTTCATAAGAGTTTATTGTGTAGTTAATGGAACATCTGACATCAAATCCATCTTACGAAATTCATCTGTATATTCATGCACTAATTGTCCTTTTCTTAACTTAAGACTTTGCCATTCAATTAAATCCTTTTCCTTATACCCCAAAGGATACAACTGTTTTCTAAGTGCGGAAATAAAATCATGCCATGATGGAAAAATCTTACCAACTTGTTGAGTTCCATGTTGCATTTTACTTTTCCACCAGCTAAGAGTTGTGCCTTCAAGATGAAGAGATTCCAATCTGATTTTGGTTGCCTCATCTTTGATTTGTTGCACATTACAATATACCTCCATTTGTCTAACCCAGTTATCAAGTTTCTCAACATTAACTTTGTCATCATACATAGGCAAAACAATTTTACATCAAGTTTAAGTAATGACATATCAGGCTTATGTTTATGAGAATGTTTTCTTAAAGAAGTAAGATTTGAACTTGTACTTGAAGAAGAAGAAGAAGATGTAGATGAAGGAGGTGAAGGAGGAGGTTTAGGAGGGTCATCTCCTTCTTCACTTTTGGATTGATTTGAATATTCTCCTTGAAAAGGTCTCTTCTGTTCCAAGTAATCATCATACAACACTTTTACCATCTCCGACATAGCAAAGAAAGTCTTTTGAAACTCTCTTTCGTTTTGAGAGAGTCCTTCTTATGATGCGATCTTCTCACTTTGATATGTCCTCTTTCTTGATCCAATATCTGGATATCCTTATACAAGATCTAATTCACCACGACTTAGCTTTTCCCTGGTAATCATTCAAACTCAAACAACCAACTGTCAACCTTCTTCGATACCACTTGATCCGAAATTGACCTTTCAAATAATATGATTAAGTTTATTTATGAGTTGATTTACCATTTAGGAATTAAGAGAAGAAGAAGATTTTAATGAAAGAATGTTGCAGCCATCATAAATAATGCAAAACAGAAAATAAGCACTAAGTACAACAAACCATAATGCCAATATTGTTAACAGAGGTCGGCAAGGTTGCCTATGTCTTTGGGCCTTTGTCTCAATGGGGGAGGCTTTCTTATTAATATTCAATGCTTCAAAAATACATCAGAAATGCATTAAATGGATTAAAAAATGGTTTGGTTGTGTTCTTCTTGACCTCAGGAATCCAACACAACTCACGGCACTAAAAAAGGCTGAGCGTAGCTCCCGAAAATGGCCTCCAAAGCTTGCTTCATCAATGGCTTCTCTGCATAAAAATGGCTTAAGCTTCACAATTATTCATCATTATGTCTTATATGAACCTTTATGAACTTTAAAAAACCTATCGTTTATATATATTCTAAGTTGGGGGTCGAAATCCAACTCCCCCCCAACGTTTTGACCTCATAATGGGCTCAGATCCCCTTCAAAGGGCCAAAAATTCTCAAAAATCGCTAAAAAACCACTAAAATAAGGTCAAAACCCAAAATTTGGCAAAAAATATGCTTAAGCCCCCAGTTAGGGTGTGCACCCCCTTTCTATGGTCATATGCAGGCCATGTGGCCTAGTGCCCAAGGGGCGCACCTCCCTTAGCTGGAAAAGGTGCTTAAGTTTAAATTTCTGAAAAAGTGGGTTTTTTTTCTAAAGTAGTAATTCGCCCTTTGTGGCTAGTTCATTGTGCTTAAGTCATTTGAAGAGGCAGGTCATGGGATCGAATCCCATGGAGTACAACAATATAAATTTGACCTTTTTAATGCCTTGACCATGGTGACTTGTGGCACCCTTGGATTGGACCATGTGCCAACCCATGGTTAGCCAATCTTTTGCCACATGGACTATCAAAACTTTGACACTTGTCATCATGAACCCTTTCCACTTGTTATGACCTAGTGATACCACATTTCATCCCCTGATGGCTGCCACTTGTCGAATTTAGAAGCTTCCACGGGTGACTTGTTGAAGGTGCCACGTGTCCCTTTGACTTTTTGTTGAAGAATACCAAATTTTCCAACTGCCATAACTTTCTCATATGATGTCCATTTTTTGATCTATTTGCACCGCTAGAAATATTGCAACGATCACTTCGAGATCATATAATTTTCTTGAGAATTTGAGAACTTTTTTTTTTTAGCATTTCAGGATCCATTTTGGATCATCTATTTTCAAGCCATTTTACTTCAAGTTGTTATAAAGTTAATTTTTTACATTTATCTTGAAATATCATATTGCTTATCTTTCCTTTAAAAGCACTTGTATCTACTCTTGAGATATATATTTTTATGCTAAGTACTTCACATGTGTTGAATATCTTTTATATAATCAATTCATTGTGTTATCATATATGTTGCTAGTGTAGATCTTATATCTTGTTGTTGCTTCATAATAAACTCCTATATTTATTTTTAATCTTATACTTAGTTTCAAGATTTAGATTTTTCTTTAGGGACTACCCCCCTTGGCTTCACTAGGAGTTGGCCTAGACGGAGGAGTCAAGGATTAGGTGACAAGACCTTGAATCGAGACTTTCCCCCAAGGACACACCCTGTGGATTGAAATTTTTTCCACATTAACCCTAGGTGTGTATAAAGGTGGCAACATTATTTGGCATCATTGTCCAGGATAAACTTTTTTGTTCTCAGAGTACGACTTTTTGTTTTCCTTTTTTCCTTTTTTCTTTGTTTGATGCTTCTTGTATATTCAAAATAAACTTGATCATTTGGCAACTCCACTTCAAAATAATTTGACAGCGTATTCTGCAAGAAGGAACTCACAATTTGCTTAGCTTCATCCTTGAACCTAAAAGGGGTTTTGGAGGAGGCTGGCCAAAATTTCTTCTCTTAGGATCCTTGATAATCTGGGTTCTAAGTCAACATATGATTTTTATGCTTAATTTCATAATAAAATGGATGATTTTTATAATCCTATTGATTTTTCAGAAATAATTGGTTATCCTCATGAGCTTCCTGAAGTAGCTATTGAAAACTTGTCTGCTTTTTATAATGTTGATAATGCTCATTCCCACATCAAATCCTTTTGGCGGTGTATTAATAAATGGTGTGATGCACATATTCATGAGGATGTTCTAATGAAATTGTTTGTCTTGTCTCTTGAGGAATATGCTTATCATTGGTTTCATGATTTAAATGATTATAAGTCTAAAACCATATAGGGGTTGATACATTCCTTTTCATAGAGATGGGGAGATAGACAGGAAGATTTTCATCGATTAAATAATATAGATTCCATTAAAAAGGAAGAAAATGAGACCATGTATGAGTTCAACAAATGCTTCAATGATTTGATGTATGATCTCCTAGATGCCATCGTACTTTCAAACGATGTTATCCTCGTCTACTATATGGGAGCTTTCAGTAATGAAATATATTATCATCTCAGAGACAAAGAGCCATCTTTCCTTAAGGAGGCTCAAGCCCAAGCCCATAAAATTGAATCAAACATGCAAGCTTCGGGAAGATCTGATCTACCTAACTTTACCATGGGAAATTTTTCAAAGACAAATAAACTAGAAAATAAAGAAGTCTGCATAGAAAGTAACAAACCTTCTATTGTCCCCTTGGAGGAATTAACAAAAATGATCAATATTATGGAATCCAACCACGCCAACCAACTTAGCATCATGCAAAATCACTTGATTCATGAAGATAAATAAATATAAATATTTTTCAACCTTGGACTTGACATATGGAAGAAGAATGATCTTTATCAAGATCAAAGGTTTCCAAGTCAAATGGAATTTACTAGTATGGATGAGCACAAGGATCCTCCTTGTCATACAATATGTGAAGATTTCCAAGAAGATCCCACTTGTTCTAGTTTTGAGAAAATGAATAAGGAATCATTCCCAGAGGCAGATGGTGCAGTAGGGTTTGACTTCTTAGCACCCGTTAATGGATATGCTTCAATGATTTTAGTATCAACTTTTTAGCCTTCAAATGAATTAATATATAATCATGATAAAGTGAAAGAAAATTGCAGTCTATCAATTCCATATCATTTCAAACAGTGGCATGCCTCCAACAGCAACAGTCAGGTTCTGGAAATTATAAAACTTTTACAAGACTTTAAAAATGGTTGGATTAAAGAAGGAAATTTTTGTCTGGGATTATTTGACCCCAAGAAAATCCCAAAATTGATCAAAGTTGGAAAAGGGTCTTCAATAAGTCATCCCATCCAGGGTCTCTTCAGGAAGATTTGATCTTACTTTGTCCATGGCATGGCTAACCCAAGTACATACTACCTCAGCCAGATGGACAGTTTCTCAAAGGAAACATCTGATTCTCATGGGGCATACTTTGTAATATATCCCTCTAACCCTTATCATTTACACTTTACTTTTGTATCTTTACTTCTTCTTTGTATATATGTATATTATTTCTACAATTTGTATTTATTATTGGTTTTCATATACATGTGTTGTTCATGTTGGTTTTGGCGAGATGTTTGTGACGTGGGTTATTGATTCTAGATTCTCGCATGCTCTCCTTTAATAAAAGATCAAGAACACATCTCCATATGGAGCCAATTTTATAAACCAAGTTGCACTAGGATGGACTTGTAGTGGAGCCACCATAGATTGAGCAAACAATTTCTCAAAATTCAGAGTTCAGAAGTCCAGCTGATTAAATTGACCACCTTTTTTCGCACTTCCATCCCCTGTGGGGCATTATAATAAGATGAGATTGGCATGATGATTTTGTAAAAGTCTTATCCTCCTAAGACTTAATCATGAGTACATACTCTAGAGTGTTTTTTTTTACTTGTTAATTATTTCTTGCCTGAAATTCATTTAGGCGAGTTATAATTTCTAAGTTTTTTCACTCAATACCTCCAAAGCTAGAGTGTGTACTGATGTTTAGGCATTAGCTTGGAAAATATAAGTCTAGTGTCTAAATTTTATATTACCATGTTAAGTCATCAATATTGAGTCATATGGAAATTGCGCTAAGTCCCCTTTAGGTTTTTTAATGTTTTGAGTTAATAAAAAATTTCTCGTAAATTAATTGTAATTGTTGAATAAGTTAAAAAGTAGTAATATGAGGCATTATATGCCTTGTGGGTATTTGTTTTCACATCTAGAATACCCACTTTACCTAAATACCACCTTTTCGAGAGTAAATATTGAGTTTTACTCAAGAAAAAGTGATTTTCTCTCGAAAAAGGTAAATAAAAGACAAAAATCAGAAAATGTTATTTTTATGGAAACATGTTGAGACATGTTTTCAGCTAACTCTCTCTCTCTCTCCCAATTCACTATGACTTAGTGGCACTTAAAGGTGAGTTAGTAAGAGTTGTGAGTAGAGTTATCTCTACTTGGTGGATATCCCAAGAGAGGATGTGCCCAAGCTTGGAGAGGTGGCTCATTTAGAGAAGTGAAGACCCCAAGAGAGGTCGCCACCTTCCCTTGGCAAGGTGGCACCTCCTCATCCTCTCTCTATTTGACTTATGGTGAATTAACTATTGTGGCATTAGAGGTGGATCAAATATGTGCATCCATTTGTTCATTGCACTTTGGGATTGGCGCACCCTCTCTTTGGGAATGTCACCCGGTTTGTTATTTATACAAGCTATTATCTCCATTGTTAACTCATGGGACTTGGACTATGATTGTGTATGATTTATTGTAATACTTTTGTGCTATTGGAATAAAGAGGAAGACTTTGGAGACCTAAACTATGGTGGCTTGGCTCATGTGTGGATGAATGCCACGTATCTTATGAGGTTATCTTGATCAATTCTTGCTTGTATACATTGTTAATATTGACCAATTGTAAGGATATTGTTATTCATTTGGGTAGGAATACTAATCTTCATTGCATTCTTAATAATGTTTTTTATCTACATTATAGGTTTAATGTGCATGCTTTGTTTTTTTTTTAAACTAGCATGCCATTTGAAGTTCTTATGTAGGTGACACCAAAAATTTAACAATTATTTGCAAGTTTTGTGAAGTATACAGGATTCTTTCAACTTGGAGAAGTGGATGAGCTTGTTGGAATCTACCACTCTTCCAATAGCTTGAGGATATTCTTATTTCCATCAAAGCACCCCATTTCCCAAATAATTCCAAGCTCAAGATTCTCTCTCTCTCCTTCATAAAAATATTATATTATTTTGGTTACTTTATTTGCCTGCTTTAGTTAGATTCTAATTTAAATTGAAAAGTTTAGATTTAGTCACTTTATTTATGCATACATGCTACATTTAAATCTAGATCTAAGTTTTACTTTCATATCTAAAGCTAGATCTAAAAGTAGAAGTCGCTTTTTTGCAAGTATTTTCATTTAAATTTTAAAAGACATAAAAGTGAATAGTTTAAAAGGTTATTTCATTGCAAAATATTTCTACTTAGTGTCATATGTTTGTTGTTTTGGGACAGAAAACAAAATTCACTAAAAGAGCTCTCTTTTAGTTTAGTTTTATTGTTGAAAATCATCGAAAAACTTCATTTTTGTATTTCGAAATTTTCTGCAAGTTTGGGCTTTAAAGTTTATGGTCCAAAGGCACTTCTAAAGTTTCTTTTTGGTGCATTTGATCTCTATTACTTGATTTTTTTTGCAGGTTTCTAAATAAACAAGGGGAGACTATGTCGGATTTTGGCGGAATCGAACTATCTAGGACCTACGAAAGCACCCCTTTGAAGACTAAACAATTTGAAACCGTGTAATACTTGTAGATCCTCATTTATAAAGGATCACAAGCTCATCCAAAAAAGAAAGCATTATAATCATCATAATAAAATAAGTGGGCCACATAGTTTCCGCTTTTCTTTTGCCCCTAGGGGGTATTGGTGTTGTGGTTTGATCATTTTCATAGTTTTCCTTTGTTCAAGTTTTGCAATTTCACATCTAAAGATAAACTAAAAGTAACCTCAAAATCTATCATAAGCACCACAATCTTTTAGTTTATTTTTACTTTTTGCAAAGTAGTGACTAGTTGCTAGATTAGTTTCAATTTCAGTCTTTCAATTTCGCAATTTTCAATTTTTTGCAAATAAACCAATCACCTTATCTCCCCTAGGTAATATTATGCAGAAAAAGGGGCTTGACGGTGTAGATTTAGTAATTAGACAATCATTTTCTTTTTTTTGCAATTTCAAAGTTGGCAAATAAACCCATCCCCTCAACTCCCTTATGTATGCTCTGAACCCTTGCGATCCTAGCTCGATCTAGGGAACTCATCATAACCGCGGTTGGTCAGTGCGTATATAGTTTAATTAGCGAAACCTCTTATGTCACTACTACTTTAATTGGGAACCGCATAGAGATCGTGTGTGAAGTCAGACAGGAACTTTGAGATCTAGGTTCTCCCCGTGTTGGACATCCGACATCTTTATTGAACTTGTTGGTGAAGTCATTTGGGCTTCGGAAATTTCTCAGTAAATTACAATTGGAGGAAATAGCCTATTAGAGGACAAATCTAGAATAGCTTCATTTTAGTAACACTTTGCAGACATTGCAGAAATCACTTTCATAATAACATTAAAACTCTTAATAATCTTACAAGCAACACTTGCAATTCTCCATTTCAGCAGCAATTCATTTAACATATATTTGGCACTGGTCTATTTTCAATCCATTTTACTTCAAGTTGTTATAAAGTTAAATGTTTACATTTATATTGAAATATCATATTGTTTATCTTTCCTTTAAAAGAACTTGTATCTAATCTTGAGATATATATTTTCATGCAAGTACTTTACATGTGTTGAATATCTTTTATATAAGCAATTCCTTGTGTTATCATATATGTTGCTAGTGTAGATATTGTATATTGTTGTTGCTTCATAATAAATTCCTATATTTATTTTTAATCTTAGACTTAGTTTCAAGTTTTAGATTTTTCTTTAAGGACAACCCCCCTTGGCTTCGCTCGGAGTTGGCCTAGACGGAGGAGTTGAGGATCAGGTAATGGAACCTTGACTCGATACTTTCCCACAAGGACACACCCAGTGGATTGAAATTTTTTTCACATTAAATTAAGGTGTGTATAAAGGAGGAAACACCTCCTCATCCAATAGAGGTAACTCTGCCAAAGTAGTGACTTATTTTCCCAATGCCTTTTTTAGGCACAAAACATGAAACACATTTTGTATTTTACTTCACTCCAGCAACTCCAGTTCATAAGACACCTCACCAATCCTTTGAATCACTTGTAGGGGCCATAAAAATGTGGCTTAAGCTTTTTTGCACCACTTTTCTTCCATGAAAACTGCATGTATGGTTATAGCCTCAAAGATACCAAGTCTCTTGTTATCGCACAAACTGTAGGTTGGGAAAATCCTGACTCAATCCACAATATGGCGACAACGGTGGTATTTTACCCATTGTTATCTCAAATAAACCCTCCCCTCGCTTTAGTGAAGGAAGAATCCAACACAAAGGGGGAGTCTCGGGTGACCCTAGGGGGAAATGAGACGAAAAATTAGATGATGGAAATGATGCCCCTATAGGTCAAGATACTAAGTGGAAGATAGCTTGGAAATGAGTCTTGGAATTGGTTAATAGTTTCCAAGAAACTTGAGTACCTGCAAAAGATGATTGTACATGCCTGAGACACGAGAAAAGACGAGTATGCAAGCTTAAGGTTAAGTGGACAAAAAAGTTAAGCTAGTTGTCCCTGTTTGTAGCAGTCAACATAGATATATATATTAGCAAGTAAATTATTATTAAATTTGTTAAAAATATGATAAAAGTCAACTAAATGATGCAAGAGATAAGCTAGCAATCACTAGTGTAACTCAAGTATGAAAGCATAAGACTTTAGCAACAAACTATGGTTGTTATAAACAAGCATTACAAAGATATGTTATCACCCTTATGGTTTTAGCAAACTATTTCTATAGTATAAAATTTCAACCCACAAACAAGCAAGTAAACCACCCAAAAAGTGTGTTGAGGCTCGTAAATTATAGGGGCAATTTATTAGCAACTTTTGACGGTTGAAAAGTGATTTATAATCAAAGTGGAGCATAATTTGTTGCAGCCCTAATGGATGTAGATTTTATTGAGTTATATCTCTAAGAATACTAAGCAAAACAAGATGCCCTAGAGGCTTTAGCAACCTCAAAGCATCAAGAAAAGATTCCAACTTGAACAATATTAATATCTCTCTAAATCACGTTTACCAATGCAAACAATTTATTTCTCCAATGAAAACTTTAGATTTGTGCCTTCAAAATTTGGGTGAATGCAATCTTGAAAGCATGAGTTAGACATTTTTGCCTCAAGAGCAAAAGTTTGGGATTGAAATGGGATAGGATAGATCCTCCATGGTGCCTCTTGGGCCTCCAAAGGCTACCATCATTGCCCGGTGTGTGAGCCATGGTATCCATCATGAGGGATCCATGCCCCAAGTAATCCCAATCTAGGCTTGTTCTTCCAAAATTGTCCATCAACTAGGTCCTACAAAGACAATGAATACACCCTCCAAGGATATTAAGTCAAATTCATCATGATAAGTAAATCAAGTCAATAAAAGAGCCATCTGAGCATGCACATCAAAATCCACCTCATCAAAATAAACAAGTGCTCAAAGACCCTATGCAATTTTCCAAGTTTAGGTATGGGAGGTTTGATAAAGCGACCTATTGGGTAAATCGTACCTCAATTTTAGGAGTGTTTCCCAAGTGGACCCCTCTCCGGGTCATGTGGACGAAGTGACATGGATGGGGGTGACTTTTGGGCATGGAGTTCATGAAATACAAGGGATCGGGATCTCTGGGCAAGCATCTAGAAGGTCTATGATTAGATTTTATCTTTTTCCAGCTACAAGCCTCTATTCCTTCAACCCCTTCTTCCCATGAAATAAGGGACAAACCCTTCTTGCGTTAATACACCCGAAAGTCCCAAAAGATAAGGAGATGAGGGGATGAAGTATGGAAATTAGCAAGTATGGTCAGGAATGGTACGATGACCTATCATGGGGACCTCCTAGTACAAAACACAACCCTAAGGATAACCACTTACTAGGGCACAATGTCAACCACGAAGGTGAAACAAGGCAAAGAGCATAATTTCCAATCAGATGTTACATAATCAAAATAAGTTTAAAATGAAATGAACTCAAATGCCTCAAATATTGAAATGACACTCACCATAATACCTGGCTTGTACTTCATGGAGAAAGATCCAATGTCTTCTGGAAGCAAGCTGATGTGGTGGATACCCTCGTGACGAACCTTATATCTATGGTGGTGAAGTGTGCCTCTATCTATGCAAGTGGACATTGTTGGTCAAGTTGTCTCTCGATACTCCATGTCTGCAACCTAAGGGCCTCGAAACATCATCTCCTTAGCTATCCCGAGGAATTGGGGATAACATCTAGCTCCTACTTGGGGACATGTACTCACCGTAAAGTGCATGAGAACTGCAGCATTTCCTGGTGGACCTGTTCCTACACTGAAACATAAAACTGTAAAATATAGGGCGGTTCTATCACCCTTCATCCACATATATCAAATCTTAAAATAAAAATACAACTAGAAAAGAAATTTTAGAATTTTTTCAAAAAAAAATAAACTAAACATGTAATATGATGAAAGCAATATGCAAGTAAAGCAAAATGAAACATGAAATGCAACTAAACTACCATGAGCAATCAAAATGAAAATGCAAGGAAAGCAAGATGACCTTCCTACTTACTTGGGGCACGGGCCCTGAAGAAGTCAAGTGCCCTGAATGTAGGGTCGGAGAAGAGACCCATCTATTGGTAGTGGCATCTTTCTCCCATTAAGAGTCATCAAATATTACTTCTCTTTTTCGGACTTCTTCTTCGCGATGTAGGGGGCAGGCCAAGAAATGTTACACTTCTGATCGTATTTAGGCTTTCCCTTCCTTTTGTCCCACATGAATGAAAGACTTCCTTCACTGTAGTTGATGTAGGGTATATCTTTGATGTAAGGATATGAAGGAGGCTTTGTATTAACTATATATTCAATGTTTTTCTCACATTCTTTGTTCTCTTTATCTTCCTTCTTCAATATCTGGATGGACCTTGGCTCTTTTCCCTCGAACTTCACAAGATTCTCCTTGTACTCATTTTTCCTTGGGAGTAGTGTACCTACGCAATCTTCTTGCGCAAAAGGCAGGTCCCAAGGATCATACTCAATAATATGACAAGGTACATCAAAGTCGCACTCACTCATGTAATCAGGATTGTTGGGGTCCATCACATGCTTGTCAGCTCACTCTCGACTATATAAGATCTCAAAGGTGCCATACCCCATTGGAATATGTCATGGGTGAGATCCATATTGAGAAAACCCCCAAGAGAAACGGACCAGCTTCTTGATAGAAGAATCCCCCAAGCATCTGGAACATCAATCACAACTATGTTCATAATGAGGTTGATATGCAGGAAGTCAATCAGATAAACTTCAACATCTTCACAAAGCCCATAAACTTTGACCTTCTTGGAATCAATACCACAAACATTTTCATAAGGTCAGGTCATCTTCAAACCAAGTTGTTCCATTACTTTCAAGGAAATTACATGTGTCGAGTCTCTACAGTCCAGCATACAATTATTCAAATGGAGGCCATTCATTCCCAAATAAAGGTAAAACAAAGGGTTTTTATCCTTCTATCGATCAATATACGCGGTGTTCAAGATGATCGAAGGATCTTCCTTCTCAGTTGGTAAATTTAATAACTTCAAGACTTCCCTCATCACAGAAGGGATCTTGCACATTTTTATCACAAGGACCGTCATATTCAACTTTCCAAACATGGTTGCAATGTCTATGTTCAATTGAATCTCTTTTTTTGTTAGAGTTGGCTTTGTAAGCAAATCATGTACTGGAGGTGGAAGTGGTGGGACCACCTTCATTGTATATGGAGGGAAAACTATTGTTTCTGGATGAAGTAGGGTGGAGGGTTTTGACGGAGGATCTGAAGCCTTATTTCTTCGAGTGTATGTCAAAAATTCCCTCTTCCTAAATTCTTTCTATGATCATCTGTTAATTGGTTTAACACCTAGAGTCATCCCTCTCTTGCTCCTTTTCTTCTGTCTTCATCAATTTATTCATGTGTGACATCTTCCTCTTGGAAGTTACAAATAATTTCCATGAAGTTCATACAATCAGGAGAGTCTTCATCTCATCGGGGACATTCATCCTCATGATGAGGTTCTTGTCATGGAGAACACCATGGTGTCTCTTTTATGTTGACCATTCCAATTGGGTTCAATGTTTCAGGATATTTTGCTTCTTTTTGAGGCCATGCCTTCCATCCTGTTGTATATCTCTGCTATCTGACAAACTAAGGTCTAGGGGCAGATTGATTTCTTTCCACTGTGGTCAAATGACCCATTATCTGATTTTGAACCTGGACAAATTGAGTATTCATTTGTTATATCTTCTGAGTCAAGAGAGAAATTGGGTATGGATCACTTCTACTAGAATATTTAGTATTTGCCTATGTCTTGGAGTGAGGATACTGAAATGGGTCAACCTTCAATTCAAGAAGTGAAGAAATTGAGAATAAGAATATTAGGACAAGAAAATTGGCGGAAAAGGCCTCAAGCCATAATTCTCAACATTGTATTCATCTTAATGATACAAATATATAATACAATAATGAAACCACCTCAATTGTTCTCACATCGACACCTCATTAGGAGATAAGGCAGGAGGAGACAATATAGGAATCTAGAAACACACTTAGGATAACAACTATATCCTAGTATGTAAAATATACAAAGGTGGTATACTAAGACTTAATGATTGTATATGAGAAAGAGGCTAACATTCCCCCCCTCAATCATAAGTCCAAATAACAATACCAACAAAGCAGGTGCATAAGTTGGTATATCTCCATGTCTTCATGTTGAAACTCCTGAGCTGAGCCACAATGAAGAACTACCTAAAAAACCGCCAAATATGGATGCTGAGAAAGATGGAAAATCCCACTGTGTAATCATGGGAGCCAGAATGCCAACAATTTGTTCACTGATGTGAACTCCAATATGATGAGAGAGAACAAACAGAAGTGAATAAGTTGTAAGTCTGCCACATCCCTTAAAATGCCTGACAACTAAATCAATGCCAAGTTGCAATGTAGTAGGATCCATCTGTCCTCTACTAGGTCCAATGACCATCTAGGTGAACCAAATTTCCACATCATTTCTCTCAAAATCAGCATCCCAATGTATGATTCAATATAGAACCATCAGTTTGCCAAAGTTTGTCATCTACAAACTACAGTTGCCCATCTGGCAAATTTGATGCCCATCTGGCATATTTGTTGTTTGTTGTTGTCAAAACTTTATGTCTGACAATCATCTTCAATTCCATCATCAATTCCCCCCTTTGCCAGCTGAAAGGAGAGACCACAAGTGGTTTCATGAACCATCGTCACTTAAATTTTGAACTCCCCCCGTTAAGGTGTATGATAATTACATCATTGTACTCCCCCCTTCTATTCTCAAGAGAGTACCATACTTGTTCCATTTGAGTACAACACAAATTGGGCATGTGGAAACAACCACATGTTATCTCATCCCGTGAGGGCCATGCTCGAAAGCTACGCCATAAGGGGACCACTTATGTGAGGTACAAAAATTTTATGTGATACAAGATTGTTCTTTACTCGAGATTCAATTCTTCGGTAAGACTTATATAATCTCTTGGTTGTTGATGATCACTGCCAAGGATCAATCCACTCACAGTGAATCTTCAATATTGCAGGTTTCTTCAGTATTGAACATTTGTCTGAAGAATGGTTATGCTTGCCACAATGCTGACAAGGATGGAGATCAAAACACTCATTATCCTTATGACCAACTCGATTGCAATGTTGGCACTTAACATCCTGATCTTCAACATTTGAAGGTGAATTTTCTTGAAGGAATCCAGTGCTCACAAACAAAATTGGTTTGGAGTAATTTGGAATATGAAAACTGTTTTGATTTTCATATCCTAAGCCATGTCGATTTCTATTGAAGTGTAATTCTTCCCAAGGTCTGATGATGGGCTTGGAATGATCATGTTGTACTTGATGGCGTGCTTCACATTTACTTTCACTTAGACTTGTTGTATCACTCTGTGCTTTGGCATCTTCTTCTTGCAATTCATTTTCATTAGAATTTGCTTCTGAAGTTGGCTTGTTGATGTTCTCCTTCACTAACTGTTGATCATCATTATCATCATCATTATCATCATAGAGAGGGTTGTTCTGAACAAAAACTAGTTCAAAAACTTCACTGGCTATTAACTTTTGAGTTCTATCAACTTATCATTCAATAGATGGGATTGTTCTTGAAGAAGTATAACTTTAGCTTGCGTCACTTGCAAACAAGTTAGCACTGATTGAAGAGTTGTTTTGTTCAATATCATTGTGTTGTCTTCGGTGGTGTTTATTAGAGTATTCAGAAACTCTAGTAATTCATGACTTCGCTCCATTTGAACACGCTCACTTGAACCTCTCATTCACTTGCTCTTCTCGCTCGCTTGAACTTTTCTTTCTTTCTTCCAAGAAGTTTAGGATGTTGGTTACGACCGAAAATGCATCCAAACTTGTGATGTTTACAATGATTTGAGTTAAGCTACTCAACCTTGTCAATTTTGACTAAAAATTACAATGAATCTTGGGTGTCAGGCTCAACCGAGAATGCACCCAATTACAAAGAAATTCAACTTGATTTGATTGGACACTTACACAATAATTATAGTTGATCTTGATTACTTACAAAAAATACTAATTGCAAGTATATTACTTGAAGTTGATGTTGAAGTTGAAGTGGAAGTGATCTTCAAAGTTGATTGATTTGATGATGTTTTGAGTCCTTGAATATTAGTTGCTTGATGTGTCCATTGCTGCAACGATTTGAATTTCTCCTTTGATTAATTTGATTGTATTGATTTGACTGATGTGATTTGATTGCTTGTAAATTATCACTCATATGTGCTTGATTGTGCTTGAATATCAATATTAAATATGTGTCACATTAGACAACATAAGAATCAAAGAAAATATGCACAATCACACACAAGGACAAATGTCCTTAGACCCCCTTATTCAATTTCAAGGTAATCTAGGACAAGGAGAGAAAAAAAGTTGATTTTATTATAGGATATCATTCATGTGAACACAAAAATGTGTCCAAATACATTGAGAAGTCTTCGACCTACTTTCTCATTAAAAATGTTTTAAATGAGACTTTGACATTCACAACATTCCTCCTTTTAAAAAGTTAGTACTCATATGTCTCCTTTTTAAAAAAACATTAATACATCAATTCTTACATCTCCTCTCCTCCTTCATATAAAGGGCACAATTGTGTCTTCAAATTCAAAAAGAACATAAATATGTTCTTCATTTCTATTAAAAATAAAATAAAAGAAGGCTTTCCACTTTAAATACCCAACTTGAGCCTTATACCCCACTTGCTTTTTAATGGCATAAACTATTACAAATTCCCAGAAAGTATTTACCACTTAAATATCATATATTTACTTTTGTAAGATATTATATATCACTTTAAAAAAGATTGATGTGCCATAAAAAAACACTTATGCCACGAAGCACTTAGAGAGGAATTTTTATTTTTTCGTTTTTAACACCCATCAAGTCAAGTGTGTGTATAAACTTGTTTTATATCCATAACATGTTTGAATCAGTGGAATGAAAAAGTTTATTTTTAATATTGTACCAAGGAAATAAGCCGCCATAAATGCCACAGAATACGTACATAGAGATCCTCGTACCTGTGAGGAGATTTGGAGTTAACGAACAAATCCTGGGGAAAATCATTGAAGAAATCGCTCAGTAAAGAGGTTGAGGAGACCAATCCAGATTACGTGGAGAGACATCGGATCCCTTGTCAATTTGAATGAGGGTGAGTGTGCAGGTTGATCTGTGAGCAAATGGTTATGGGTTTTATTATGTGGGCGCCTCGAGGAGATCAGATCCCACCAGTGGACGAATTTCCAAATGAGTTTTATATTTCCAGATCTCTGTTGATTTCCTGGTACTCAGGTTGCTACAATGACGGGCCACTTGCAGAAATATCTCCATACATTACATATCTCTGAGGATTTTTAACAGGTTATATAGGCCAGACTATGGCGTTAGGGATGTTGTAGTAGTCGATAAAGAGATTCCCGAGATCACAAAACATTACAGCCCACTGCCAAAAGCATGGAAATCGCAAAAGCCATTCATTGCAATTGAAGAAAAAACATTAAGAATCCAAGATCGATACCTGCGAGTTTGGCCAAGGGTCAACTAGTTTGTTAATATATCCTTGAAAGAGGTCAAAGCAGGTTCAGAAAATGACAGTGGGCATTGGGCGAAGTGCGATCCTATGGCTCAAGAGTCGGCTCACACAAGTCGAGCTCATGGATTTGAAATCTCATTTTATCCATATGAAAACAGACACGGGGATTTCCAAATTTGCATTTTCAGGAATGAAAAAAACTAAATCTTTTCAGGAATTATTCACAAAGAAAAAATTCAAATACATATTTGTTGAAGGGTATTCAGATCGGATAGATTGGCAAGGGCGAGGAGATTAAAGCACAAGATGAAAATACAAATAAAAATTTGTTACCTCTTTCTAGTGGGATCCTTCTCATAGATAACAACGCAACATTCAATTTGATTCAAAACTTTAAACAGCCAAACCAGATTTGATTTTCCTTGATCAGCTTTGCAACCATCCAATCTGATTTGTGCCTAGCCTCATTGTCAATAGTAATCACTGAGTAATTTGAGTAATCGTTGGTTTCCTCAATGATGTAGCTTGTGTGCCAATTTGCACATCTTTCGTTGCATGCTCTTGTTGCACCTCACCTTCCATGGAAAACTACTATGGATTTCAATATTACTAGACCCTTAAGAACTATATTAACTCTGATATCAATTGAAGAAATTGAGTATAAGAATATTAGGACAAGAAAATTGGCAGAAAAGGCCTCAAGCCATAATTCTCAACATTGTATTCATCTTAATGATACAAATATATAATACTATAATGAAACCACCTCAATTGTTCTCACATCGACACCTCATTAGGAGATAAGGTAGGAGGAGACAATATAGGAATCTAGAAACACGCTTAGGATAACAACTATATCCTAGTATGTAAAATATACAAAGGTGGTATACTAAGACTTAATGATTGTATATGAGAAAGAGGCTGACAAGAAGGT
>JASDQU010100179.1:11177-23199 GCA_032191745.1 Picea mariana
TGCATGGAAATGTAGCTGGTACAGGTAAGTGTTTTGCATGGAAGTGTAGTTGGTGCAGGTAAGTGTGGTTGACACATAAGGAAGATCCTTCAGGCTAAGAAGTCGTACGTGTGATATCTATTCACCAAAGGCATGGGCGAGATTGATCAAATGGGCTAAACATGCCTCTGGCAATTCGGGTTTCTTTATTTGCTACTTGCATGATAGAATGTTTACTTGGTTAACAAAGCGAATTTTACACCCATAATAACTTACTTAACATACTTGAAATCGAATTTATAAAAAAAAGAATGTCCGTAGTCTATCGAAATAGAAAATACTTGAAATCTAATTTATAAACAAAGAATGTTCGTAGTCTAATAACAAATAAGTGAGGGTCCTAAAGAAAACCAATAACAACAAATAAGGGAGGGTCCTAAAGAAAACCAAGGCATATTAGAATGCCCACAAAGCCTCTACATACTTTTATGAGAACGGCATCCAACCACACATTGTATTTGCAATACTACATTTGATTTAAGTCAAAATTTTGATGTTCTTTTAAGTGTTCCAAATTATAAATATAGAATTAAGTTACTCTTTGAATGATAATATGAATGGAACAAGCAGACTCTCTAACCCTTTCATCCAATGGCATCGCCTTTCCTTATTATTGTCTTGTTATTTTAGAATAACATGTATATACTTTCATTTGATATAACTTCATTTTATTAATGAAGGTAAATAAGGATTAAGTATTGTTTTTTTGGGTGGTATTCCATCCAATCCATATTTCCAAATGAGTTATAAAATTATAATGCACATATTTTAGTTTCACATTCAAATAAGAACATTATCGAATAGATCAAAAATTGTTAATTCAAACAACATCATTGAATTAATCTAACTGGAAACTAGAGTTATATGTATTGTATATACAATAGTTAACTAACCAGGATCATTTAATACAATGATATGAACATGACATCAAGGCAAACCCATCCAAACAACCTTGATGTTTTTATCTATCATAGTCATGAAACACATGTTAGAATATATTTTCTCTGCATGTCTTCATTTTAAACTTGTGATTGATGTCTTGTTAAGAATCCATTTTAATGTCTTAAATAGGGATTATAGTGGTGTCTTAGTCAAAGTTGCTTTTAGTTTCCTCATCGTGCCCCTTGTTATGTTTCATTTAGAGGAATGGGGCTTCACCTTGTTGACTAATATCTTATCACGTCCATTCATAAAAGGGATTTTTAAATTGTGAAAATAGGGTCAATATAATGTAGGTATTGGGGGGTGAAGGGGAATGTGGGGTATAGTGGGGGGGGAAGGGGGGTTCATAGGTATTGGGGAGTATAAAAAGGGTTATATGGTAAAAATAGGTGATATCCAGTAAAAATAAGGAGTTTATTTATTGGGAGGGGGTTCAACAAAATGATTTTGGGAGGTATTTTTCAGTATCTAGGGAAATTAGAGGTGTTATTTAATATCCCATGAATGCATGTGCTATGTCATAGGTTCACTAATTGGAGACCTTGTGTTTAGAGCCTCTGTTATCATCTTGATCTAGAAGTCAATATTAGAGTCACCTAAAGCATGCCAAGTAGCAACCCTATTTAACATTTGTTTTTACATGTCATATGGGAACCACCTTAAACATGAGTTTACATTGTGCTTTGTTGACATATCCTTTTTCTAATTTCCTTAAAAAAATTAACATTGTAATTTGAAATAGATTAAGAAAATAATTTTCGTATTTGGTAAATATTTTAAAAGTAATTTTTTAAGTTACTAAGTTGATTATTGAATATATATATATTGATATATGTTTTCTTTCCAAGTTGAAAANTACATTGTAATTTGAAATAGATTAAGAAAATAATTTTCGTATTTGGTAAATATTTTAAAAGTAATTTTTTAAGTTACTAAGTTGATTATTGAATATATATATATTGATATATGTTTTCTTTCCAAGTTGAAAAACTTTGGAAAACCCTTGAAACTCGAAGACATTACAATGATATACTCATTAAGAGCTCAACATGTCACTTGCAAAAATTAAACCTGGATGGGGAGGATAACAATCAATCCTCCCAACCATCCAAGCTAAACTCAATTGACTATTTTAGATATATGTTGTATAAATAAAGACACCATTTTATTAGGTATTAAATTCTATGTACATGAGTAATTTTATAAATAAGATCATGATCTTATAATAAGGTTGTGTTTGTAAAAATATTAATATTACGTAATAAGAGTTTAATTAGAGTTTTTAAGGATTTTGTATGGTTATCATTATAAATATGGGATTTCCTCCATATTATAAAGAAGAAAATAGGACCTGCAAGAGGTAGGATTACGATTGTTTCAGGGGGTTGGATTGTGCAAGTCTATTGGGCAGTAGGAAAAAGCCAATATTGCCTTAGACTCATTGTACATTTGTAATAGAATTGCAGTCTGAAGGTTGCAACTTTCTTGTCATATATCTATAACATTCTTCATAATAAAGTTAAGGCATCCACCACGGATGCCACCTATACATGTGTGTTGTAGTTTGTTTACTTGGATGAACATTATGTTCCTTGCAATGTATTATGTTGGCCAAGTATTGAATAATTGGATAAGTATTGTTGGAATGTTTTAAAGACCATGGTTGGATGTGTGTCTACTATTGAATTAACTTAGTTGAGTAGGACTTAGTTTCCTTTGACATATTGTAGCTTAAGGAAAAGCTATGGGTAGAACTTAAGTGAAGAGGTATAGTCTAGTTGTAGTATGTGCATGATGACAAATCCACTACAGCTAAGGAAAGGAAATGTCGCACAACCTCAGGTGCCAAAACAAACTTGGGAGAAACTCAAGTTTGCAAAGAAAAAAGTAGGTAGACTATAGGTCTATAAGTTATATCAAAGTTGATTTTGAGACAATTTTGGTGTTGTTCACGATTGTCACTACCATGATCTATGGTATTAGAGTTGATTTTGAGATAGTTTTGGTGCTCTTCACCATTAACATTACTAGGTGGTATCAAACTAGTTCAAGGACTATCCATAACATCTAAGCAGACTTAAGAAAAAGTGGTAGGCTTTAAGATGAGTTGCTAGGAAATCGTAAGAGTGACTTGGAGACTAGACAAAGTAGGTTCTTTTCCTTATTACAGTAGGTATCCAAGGAATTCATCCACACAAAATTGGTAAGTTTTTTTTTTTTTTTAGAGAACGGGCTTAAAGACTGAAGAAACAATCACTTTGAAAAGTGACTATGTCTGAAAGAAGATCGATGGCATACTGAAAGGGAGAAGAAGTCTCCTTTCACTTGCTTCATGAATACTATGATGCGAGTTATGAAATAATATTCACATAGATGGAGAAATTACTTCTCAAATTGAAGAAATTAGTGGACCAAGTAGTTGAATCTGTTTGAGATCAGTCAATAAAGGTGGAAGAAGGTACCACCAAGGCTGAGACTTTGAAACAAAAGATGGCTCAAACAGGTCATAAGTTTGTTGGGTCCTATAATGGATTTTAGGTAGAGCCTAGAAATAGTTGTTGGAGGTAGCCTTGGTAGCCACATACCACCCTCCTTTCAGTATTAAAATCCACAAATGGCTTGATGCCTAGAAGCAAGCAGTGGAGCCTAAGGCATTAGTAAAGGTGCCCAATTTAGTGAAAGATTAACAGAGCAAGAGGAATTTTGTCAAAAGGATGAAATGTATGATGGAAGGAGGCCATCATATTCTCCACATTGATGTCGGTTTAGGTAGTCTCGTGTCCAAGAAGTAGGAAAGTGGAAAAGGAAGTGCTAGTGCATAAGTGGCTTTAGTAAATTTTTAAGTTGTAGAAGGTGATTAGACAAACTCAAGGAAGTGGTGAAGACATATTCTTGTGCATCCATGATGACAATGCCAAATAAGTGGATGATATAGTGAGGAATTTAACCAATAAAAAGTGTGCATTCAACCTAAATGGTTTAGAGAAGATAGGAAACCAATTTGACAAGGAATATGCTCACCCACTTTGAGATATGGGGACCTGGGATTAGGTAGAGTGCTCCTTGGGTGGTTTGAGGATGTTTTTCAGAATGACCTAGAGATCATGAGATAATTTATTGAAGGAAACATAAGTATTAGTGTAAACCCGCCTCTCTTAATAAGAGGTATGGAATTCACTTTGGTTGGATCATCACACTTATTATACTTTCGATAGACCATTGGACCATTTGAGGAAAATGGTTGCAATGGCAATTTTTTACCTTCTTCCCATCGACAATTTCCTTAAGGAATCTTGTTTCCTAGAAATTGACAGTGGAGCCCAAGTGTAACAAGAAAAAGTGTCAAGATTAGTGAAGGAATTGGAAGCATTAGGTTGCAATAGATGACTTGACAGTTTGGAGGTGAATATGGTGACATTACCTTGGTCCAACGGAGTTGTACAAATATACCAAAGTGAGAAGGCAAATGAGTGGTTTGAGAAAAATAAAGTACATGCTCAAGGAGTTGGCTTGGGGATTCCTAAGTTGAAACAATATTGGAGAATTTCAATGTACATAAGGATGTCAAAGTGGCAAAAATTACTAGAGTAGTAGTACGACTAGAAAATTTGACACATGGATAGTTGCACAACCTTTTCAGTGGAGGTTAAGTTGCCACAACAACAAACAGAATTTATAGAAGTAGTCGACACTCATGTTCCAACTATAGCAGAAGGAAATAGTAGCAACAACATAGGAATCCAAGAGCATTGCAACATAGTCGAGAAAAAATTCTTTATTCAAAGGAAATAATGGACAATGAGTTGTTGCATAAGTAATTCTGGCAGTGACAGTGTAAAGTGGTTGGAGAATCCAACCGTGGGAGAATGCATTAGTCTTTACAATAGACTTAGAGGACAATAATTTCTTGAGGATGTTGTTGGGTATGGCAATGACTTTTAGTTGTGGAGGATGTAAGGCCCTAGCCTTGAATGGATTTGGTCACCTCCACCACATAATCACCTCAATGGTCACTTACTGACACAAACAAATTTGACATAAGTTTGATGGCTAGAAGTGTCAGTTTTGGAGTTCCTTATTGAATTGGCAAGGTGCACCATGGACATGGCAGATGTCTTTGATCATAGACCTAGTGCATTGCAAACCTTGGCAAATCACATTAGTTGGTTAGACCAAGAGAAGCTTGGAAGGGAACTTAGTGAGGAAAGGAAAAGAGGGTTTTTGTGGGTAACCTTGTTCATGGACACACTAGTACATTTGGCACATTTTCTGATGATGTTTTGATGCCCTTCTAACAGATGCACATATGTATTTCGACGAACCCAATTCCATCATTTCATTGAACACCTTTTGTCGCAATCCTGATAGCTATATCATTTTTTTGAACGTCTGACGCAAATAGATTCCACGTGGCAATTGTGGAGAGATTTTCCCAAGTAGATTTTCGTCACACCAGATCGCCGCAATTGCGACAATAACAAAGATGTCATTAATTTGTTGTGGTGGGATACCACGTGACATTTTTTATTTGGATCGGATCATTATATTTTTTTTCATCCATCTTGATCCTTTCAAAGTCGAAAAATTGGAGGAATAATCTTGCAGGGCCATTTTAGTGGCAGGTCCCAGTTTGGAAAATTGGAGTGTGGAACCTTCTGGGACCATATCAAGGCATCAAACGACATTTTTTAGGGTTAAAACTTTCCCAACATAGATTATATATTGTGATGTTATTACACACATTGAAACCTTTCCAATGTAATGTTTACATCTGTGAAGTAAATCAATGGATAAAGATTCTAAGAAAAACATAAATTAATCAATGGCTCACACATATAGTACACACAGATTTATGTTGGAAGCCCTTAACCAGGAGAAAACCATCCTTCCTTGGTGTTGCACCTCTCAACTCTTCATTGTATTAATTTCATCATTTTCAATACAACATATACACAATATTTTAGGTATTCCACAACTACTAAAACCCTAATCCCTTAATCCAGGATCAATTTAGAAAACCTCTAAAAATAGAAAAAACCGTCGCAAAATATTTTTTGGCATGCTACCCCGAACGCTCCATGTAACCAATGGGGGGGGCACTCCTACCTCCTTGGGATCCCCATAGGAAATCACCTGACACACACACCCACAAAGAGCGACAAGTGATGGGATCGTCAAATGTAGTCATCAAATCTGACATGCACCCACACACACATGCAAAGAATATAACACCTACCCAACATTGTTGTTTTCTTTGCATGTATGGGGTTACAATATTACATAGTGAACAATATAGGGAAACAATTCCCATTGTTTCTCTACACCATGAGAACTTCTCGTAGCTCACCAACTTTGTCAATGAATCTGCAACATTCTTCAAAGTGTCAACCTTCTCCAGCAACATCGTGCCTTCAACCATGTCTCTCACAAAGTGATATCGAACATCAATATCTTTTTTCTTTGAATGATAACCTTGGTTCCTTTCCAGGAATATTTCACTTTGAATATCACAATCTAACATCACTACATGTTGTACCTAAATATGGCATGAGTGGTTGCCATGTATTCAACTTTTGGAGTTGAGAGTGCCACTACAACTTGTCTTTTGCTCATCCAGTTGATTGCTCCTCTAAATAGTTTAAACAAATATCCACTTGCAGATCTTCTGCGATCTAAATCTTCATCCAGTCTGCATCAACAAACTCATGTATGTCCAACACTCTATCCAATCATGGTCTTCCTTGATATCACAATCCATAGTTATAAGTGCCACATAAATACCTGAAGGCCCTCTTTACTTTTGTCCAATTCTCCTTTCATGGTTTTGATATATACCTGCTCAAACATCCACTGCATGTGCAATGTCCGGTCTAGTATAGAACATTGCATACATCAAACTGCCAATCACACTAACATATGTAACATGGGACATGTCCTCTTCCTCTTCCTGTGTATTGGGAAACTGATTTGCAGATAAATTTACACCTACAGGAATAAGAACCTTGATCGGTTTACTCTCCCGCATATTAAAACTATGCAATGTTGTATCAACATGTTTTCTTTGATTCACCCAGAGTTTCATATTTGCAAGGTCTCTTTTAATATCCATTCCCATAATGAAGTTAGTAGCACCGCGATGCTTCATGTCAAATTTGGAGGATATATGTGATTTCACCTCCTTGAGAACATCCATGTTATTTCCCACCAGCAACATGTCATCGACATACAACACTACATAAATGAAGTGATTACGAACCTATTGGGAATATACAAAGTGTTCATCCCTGCTTCTCATGAATCTCAGTCCAAGGATGTATGTGTCAAACTTTTGGTACCACATCCTAGGTGATTTATTCAAACCATATAGTGACTTCTTTAGCTTGCAAACTAGCTCTTTATTTCCCTTCACTACAAATCCTTTTGGCTACTTCATGTAGATTTATTATTCCAAATCCCCATGTAGGAATGTTGTCTTCACATCCATATGTTCTATTTCAAAAACAAAATCAACAACAACAGATAAAATAATTCTAGTAGAAGTTAAATTGGCAACATGAGAAACAATTTCACCAAAGTCAATTCCCTCTACCTAGGAATAACCTTTTGCTACTAACTGAGCTTTGTATTTCTCCACTTTTCCTTATGCATTCAACTTCTTCTTAAACACCCATTTTCTTCTAATGGCCTTTCTTCCAGTTAGAAACTCAACTATATCCCATGCATCATTCTTATCCAATGCATCCATCTCTTCAACCATGGCCTTCTTCCAAATTTTACTATCCTCTTAATTCAGTGCTTCCCTGACAATTCTGGGATCATCACCAATAATAGATCAAGAAAAAATAGCATGAAAATCAGGTGGACTATACCTTTCTAGTTTCATTCTTTCCCTCATTGATCTCCTCAATATCAGAGTATGAGGTTCTTCTTCTTATAATTCATCTTCTTCCATTGATTCAGATTTTGCATAATCCAATTCAAACTCTATTTTCTCAGTTTCTTCTTGACTTGGTAGGAATTCCTATTTGGAAACATCTTTAACCTCTCTAAAAACAACATTCATACTATAAACAATATTCTTAGTTTCTAGGTTCCAAAGCTTATAACCTTTCATACCATCTTTATAATCAATATAGATACACTTTTCAGCTTTATTATCCAACCTACTCATATTTTCCTTTGGAACATGTACATAAGCATCACAACCAAACACTCTGATATGTTCAAGAGAAGGTTTCTTACCAATCCATACCTCATGTTGAGTTTTATCCACCAATGTTACTAGTCGTAGTCTTTGATACCACAACATGGTATTCTTTCCAGGGAGAGTATGGATTTTGTCTTCTTTATTTCTCCTCTCAGGGACAACAAAATTGTTACACCCACTAGTATAAGTGCTTCCCAAAAAATTATTCAGAGTTCCACATCGAATTCCCCTCATCAACACCATTTCTCCTCTAACCATCTTGCAAGTGCCTTTTCCCAATAAAGTATCCACACTTGCATCATCCAACTTACTTACAGATATTAGGCTTCTGGATAGATCTGGAATGTGTAGAAATCCAGGGAGATTTTTAATCCTTCCATCTTTGAGCAACAACTTAACCCTTCCACATCCCATGATTTTGGTTGTTGAGTCATCTCCTAGGAAGAAATCACCACCATCATACTTTTCATATTCACTGAACCACTCCCTATGAGGAGTCATATGAAATAATGCACCTGAGTCGATCAACCATACATCACGATCTGCATGTGTAGATGTATATTCCAGGTAAACATCACCTCCTTCTTATGTGGAGGTTTCCGGCTCCATAGAAGAGGAATCATCAGATCCCTTTGCTTTATCAACTTTTTAGACCTGCAATCTTTCTTGTAATGCCCAATTTTACCACATCTCCAACATTTCCTCAAATATTTTTCTAGGGATTTAGATCTACCTTTAGATTTAGATCCCCGGGCAAGGAATTATTTGTATTCTTATCTTGGGGATGACCTCTTACAAATAAAGCATCTGTGTTATGGCTATCCATGCTTTTCCGCCTCATCTCTTTCGATAGCAAGGATGAAAACAAATCCTCATACTTTAATGCATATTGAGTAGTACTATTAATTTCTACAACCAGATTATCCCAGGAGTTTGGAAAAGAACATAACAAATTAATACACTTATCTTCTTATGCAATCGTAATATTAACAATTCCAAGTTGTCTTACCAGAGTATTGAAGGCATTTAGATGATTTGTCATAGAATCTCCATCTTCCATCCTAAGACGATATAGCTTCTTTCAAAGAAACAACTTGTTTAACAGGGACTTTGATTGATACAAATTCCCAACTTTTCTCATAGTTCCTTAGCTATATATTCTCCCGACACATTTAATAACATCGAATCATCCAGGCAAAGTCAAATCGTACTCCTTTCTCTTCTATCCAGCTTCTCCTAATATTCTTGCAACATACCAGTAGATTAAGTACTATTAGTTTGTGTACCAGTAGGTTATGTACCATTAGGTCATGTACCAGGATCCACAGCGATCCATTGTTATTTGTCTACAAGAAGGTCCTCCATCTTGAGCTTCCATAACTCATTTTTTTTACCATTGAACTTCTCAATATCAATTCTAGAAGTGATCGCCATTCTCTTTCAACACACGAATCACCACTGCAAAGCTTCCACTGAACCTAGGTTTATCACAGAGCCAATATAAACTTGATCTATCAATACCAAGCCAAATCCTCAGCAACAAAGGCGTCCCCCTGAAGAAAAAAATGTGCTCCGATACCACATGTAATTTTTAAACCTGTGAAGTAAAGCAATGCATATCGATTCTAAGAAAAACATAAATTAATCAATGGCTCAGACATATAGTACACATAGATTTACATTGGAAACCCTTAACCGAGAGAAAACCATCCTTCCTTTTTATCGCACCTCTCAACTCTTCATTGTATTAATTTCAACATTTGCAATACAATATATACACAATATTTAGGTATTTCACAACTACCAAAACCCTAATCCCTTAATACGAGATTAATTTAGAAAACCGCTAAAAATAACAAAAAAGCAGTCATGAAATATGACATGCCCCCCACACAAAAATGCATTTGTCAAATCTAAAGTGCCCCCACACACACATGCAAATAATATAACACCTACCCAACATCCAACGGTGCAAAAATAACGTCAATCGGAGCTCGTATGCAAACGTTACATCTCCCACAAGTTGACCTACCATGTTGACCACCATGGTAAAAGAGGATGCCACGTTAGCCCCGATTACTCACACATACGAGGCTAGCTACATATGTAATTTTAGGAATATTCTAGAATTTACAAAACCCTATCATAATTGAGGGTTGAGGAAGTAAAAAAACCTACCCCTAGATAGCTATCAGCCTATGTTAAATACTGGGCCACCAGGGATGATTTTAAGGATGAAAATTTATTTTAAAATGTAGAAACCTTGGCGAATATTACTAATCCTTCATATGCCAACTATAAAATGTTTGGCAATATTTTTGTAAAAATATTCAAAATTCTAAGGATTTTATACAGTTGGTCTAAAATTTTGGCGATTTTTTAGGTAAAATAATTTTATTCTATAGAATTTGGGCGAATCATTTTTAGAATAGAAAATCTTTTTTTAGGAAAAACCATGGAAAATTACCCCATGAGCGAAATTTAGCCCCTAAAATCATCTGTGTGGGCCACTAGGAGGAGAAGGGGTTCCATTCTTTTGCACGGTATCTTGTTCCATAACTGAGCAAAACATCTGAGAGTGGTATTCTATGATCATAACAGAGGAGGAAAGATTTTGTAGCAAACATACAAACCACAAGTCAAAGGAAACTCCACATAGAGTGCCTCTTTCTTTATACTTGCATCATTTCTATACCAGAGAAAAAAGAGCAGAGCAGCCTCACCTTCTAGTTGTGTTTTATCCTGTATTGTGTTTTCTAGGTCATATCTTGTGTTTATTTTTGGATGGTGTGATTGTATTTTACTTTTCTCTATTTTCCACATTTTATCTATTTCATGCATAAGCAGGAAGATCACTAACTAGGAAAATAACCTTAATAATAAAGATTTCAATTATTTATCATATATGTTGTGACGAAATGTTCCAGTGGAATATCCATGGTAGTTTACAGATCAATTTTTGAATAAACCATCATCATCCAAGTCGTTGTTATTTTACCAACGACGTTAATCATTAGTGTGACATAGGTGCGTGTAAGTACCGTCAAAAAGCTGACATGGATGCCATTGAAATTGTGACCTACCTACATCGGAGTGGTGATTCTCTAGAGGGCACAGTCCATCAGTGGTCGAACAATATGGTGTTGTAGATCCGTCGGATCGGCGATGCCAGGGTGGTCAACTTCTGTCGGAGTGGCGATGCATGAGAGCTCCAAGTTCATCGAGATTAGGACAGACAGGAGAAAACAGCTCATCGGAATACCAACATGCTTTCGATGATGAACCAGGGTGTCTGATGTCTGACTCTTGTATTATAAAGTAAAAAAAAAAATCAAATTGTTGTTGAACACTAAAAGCCATGCTTATGATGCATTGGACATAGGCAGCAAATAGATGTGTTAGATTAAGAATTTGAAGAGGTTGAGCTAGATGCAGATGACAATGTTCTCAATATATGATGATATATACCATTAAGGATTAGGGTTTCTATTGTTTCATAAAAACTTAATTCAATCTTTTTAGAGACTCCACATCTAAAAATGTACAACCACGCTTAAGAAATACATTTTTTTCTTTTAAATTGTAATTTATGCCCTTGTGCAAAAATGCATGCCTAGGTCTTAACACACATGCAATTTGAGTGATTCAAGTTTCTGAGGTTGTCTTAAATATTTTACACATTTCTACATATTTGTATTTCATTTGCAAACATAAAAATGGTTGTTGTGTAAAAGAGGAAAAGTCTACCTTGTAAATTGAGAGACCAAAACAATAGAAAGTGACCTAATGGAAATGCACATCCATGCTTCTATATAGCTCCAAATTTAGTTATCT
>JASDQU010100179.1:29374-44444 GCA_032191745.1 Picea mariana
CTCTCTCTCTCTCTCTCTCTCTCTCTCATATATTAATTGTGAGTAATCTAACTTACTTCATTTGTATGAATAATATTCGCAAAATATTCTCATCAAACAAATCATAGTGCCCAAAATAAGGAGACCCGCTATGAATTGTTGCTTCTACTCTAGTATATTTCATCATCTTTAACATGCACACATATCTTGATTAATACACTCACATAGAGAAGATCACTTTGTATATTACATGAAACCAAATCTTATACCTATTCTACTACAATATGTTGGCCTCAAAAAAATTCATACCAACAAAGACCACAAATCGTAAAGATACCATTAAAGCTTGACCTAGACCTATACCTATACTTATACCATGACCTACACCTACACCATGACCTAGACCTACACCTATACCATGACCTCTCTCCTCCAATTTTCTCATCTCTCTCTCTCTCTCTCTCTCTCTCTCTCTCTCTCTCTGATCCAGGTGGATATTGGTGGCCACCCACCTATTCCAAATAGCTCCTCTTGGCAGTTTTTAATTCAACACGTTCTTCTATACTTATTTGTAATTGTGGGTTCTACAATTTTGGAGAAGTCTAAATCCCTACACATATTCCAGGTGGAAACTAGTGGCCTCCCACCTAATCCAAATGAATTATTTTGGATGTTTTCATGTTAGCACATTTTTTTGTACTTCTAAGGCTGTTTTGAGGCCCTAAACAATGTTTTTTTGACTTTCCACAGTCAAATTGTAGATGGATTTAGAGTTTGACGATGTAATGTGTATTTCTCGAAAATATCTTTCCAATGGGTTATCACGTGCTTAAAACGGAGGTCGTATGAAAAAGTTACAACCCCAGGAAGTTGAGGTACCAACTTACCCATTGGGGCCCACATGACTTTTGGCTTTTCACCTCCTAGGGTTAGGTTTTTTGATATCTAGGGTTTTGGAATTCATGAGTAATGTTAAAAATGCCTTTGGATCCTCATTGTAATAATTATGCTTAGATGGATGTGTGTAGCAGCCACAACTCTCAGAGATAGCTACCACCATTCGAGCAAGTTGTTTAAGTTCTGTCATTTTACAGTTTCAGCCTATTTCATTTATTCAATAGAAGATATTGTTCACTGAATATCTATGTTGTTCTCCATTTCTCTGTATTTATTATATTTAGTTTGTTAATACGTCTGTTCCTCTCCTAAATCTGGATCAGTGGTATTAGAGAATTATGCTCTTCATTTATTTTTGTTTGTGCATGTCCCCGACAAAATCTGGGTACAAGAGGTTGGGATTCAAACTAGTTGAGACTTTGCAAGATTGGTCGTGCAGATCCTGACAACAACTCATGGGGGATGAAAAGAAATATGATGGAGCAGGAGATCCTCTTAAAATGTTGCTCGAGGAATCCCTTGCACGGCAAAGGAACGAAATGATGGAAAACTTTGCACAGATCCTTCAGCAGTTGCCCACAGGAGAAGCATCTTCATCAAGAGACCATGAAACCTCCTTCAAGGTACAGGTAAATTTTGATATTGCATTATTTGAAGGATTGATAGATGCGGATGTTGTAGATAAATGGTTGAATCTGCTCGAAGGGTATTTTTCAGTCCACAATTTTTTCGATAGGGAAAAGATTACTTTTGCACTCCTCAAGGTCGTCCCCCATATTAAGGACTGGTGGGATACTTACTCTGAGAAAAGGGCCATAGAGGAATCTGCAATATTTGTGGTCGCCTCTACATGGGATTCATTTCGGGATGCCATCAAAGAACATTACTACCATGTTAGAAGCTACGAGGACCGGTACATCAGATGGACCACCTTGTGTCAGGAAAGGGAATAGACAGTACCATATTTCACCAATATTTTCCATACCCTGCACACCAAATTGCGTATCAAAGAATCTGAGTGACATTTGGTGCTCAAATATTGTAGTTCTTTGCATAGATATATTCAAACAGAAATGGTGTTTCTATACATCGCATCATTGGGTACAGCTAATAGATATGTTGTCAAGATCGAGCAGAAATTTAAGCAGAAGAGGCGAGATTTTAGATCTGTAAACTCCTCATAGCAGAAGCAGGGCAAAGGCGGCCCCGACCCAGAGCAAATATGGCCACTCTCAGGACAACCAGTCCAAGCTGCAACACAAGAAGCGTAATGAGAAGTCGAAGAAGGACATGGGAAAATGGTGTGAATACCATAAAATCCCTTGGCACAACACCAAAGAATGTCGGTCCAAGCAATCACTCGTGGCGGATTTGAAGTCTTTTGAGTCATAGGTTGATTCTAACTCCAAATAAAATCTAGGAGGGAAGCGTATTATCAATGTTTAACCCAGTTCCACTATCGCTACCACCAAATGCCAACCAAGAAAACCAGAAGAACTAGAGGAAGGGGAACACCTCTTTCACTCACAGATGTGGGTAAAGGGAGATCCGCTTCATTTCATTTTCGATAGCGACAGTCAAAAGAACCTGATCTCAGCAGAGGTCATCAAGCAGTTGGACCTGCCAAAAACACTGCCCCTGCAACCCTACACCATCATCTAGCTTCTCCAAGGAAGAGATCTTTGTGTCAGCCAACAATGTCATCTTCCCTACAACATCAATCCTTTCATAGATGAGGTATTTTGTGATATTTCTCGCATTGAAGTTTGAGGTGTTCTTTTAGGACAACCATTTTTGTGGAAGCATCATATTGTGTATGAGTCTAGACCCCGCAGTGTTATTATTACATTGGGTAGACAATTGTACAGGATACCAGAGGTATCGTCGCCTACCATTATTTCTTTAATCTCTGCTAAACAATACAGTAAGGTCATTTCACAGACTAGGAAGCTCGTCTTCTTTGTGATCTGTTCTCACATCCAACAGAAGGTAACTGCCACATATTTGGCCTCTACACAGAGTCTCTCTTTGCAGCAGAAGCAAGTGGACGGGATCGTGGAAGAGTAAAGAGACATCTTCTCCTCACCCACCAAGTCAAGCATCCAATTGATATAACCCCCAGTGCACCTTTTCCTAATGGACTAGTCTATCATCGCTCGTTGATGGAAAATGGTGAAATCAAGTGTCAGATCCAAGAGATTCTTCAAAAGGGGAACATCATACCCAAATCCTCCCCTTGCGGAAGCCCGATTGTGCTGGTGCAGAAGAAGGATGGGATCTGGTGGCTCTGCATTGATTACATAGGATTAAACAAAATCATAGTCAGGAATTGGTACCCAATTCCCAGAATTGATGACCTTCTTGATCAACTAAAGGGGGAAAAGTTATTCAGCAAGATTGAACTAAAGTCGGGCTACCACCAGGTTCCCATTGAACCAACTAATGTATGGAAGACAACTTTCAAATCTAAAGAAGGCCTCTTCGAATGGTTGGTCATGCCCTTTGGCTTAAAAAATACACCAGCCACTTTCATGAGGTTGATGGATGATGTATTGAGACTCTTCACCAACTATTTTGCGGTGGTATATTTGGATGACATCCTCATCTTCAACAGAACTTGGGAGGAGCACATGCAACATATTCAACAGGTTTTGAGCACTCTACGGCAGCACAAGCTATATAGGCCAACTTAGAAAAATGCTCCTTTGACATGAAAAAGGTCCAATACTTGGGATACATTGTTGATGAGCATGGGGTACATGTTGATCCAGCTAAGATCCAAGTCATCGGTGACTGGCCAGCCCCGACCACACTAATCAAGCTTCGGAGCTTCTTGAGACTAGCCAACTTCTACCGAGGGTTCATGTTGGGATTCTCCCATATTGCATGGGCCCTCATCCAAGTGACCAAGGGTGGTGGCAAGGAAAATTTTGCGTGGGGGAAGGAACAACAACGAGCATTTGATGATCTAAAGCATCTCTTGTGCTCAGCTCCAGTACTCTCCTTGCCCGATCTGCAACAATCATTCAAGATTGAGACTGATGCATCTGGTTATGTTGTAGGTGCAATTCTCACTCAACATGGGCATCCGGTGGCATACCATAGTGAGACACTCTCAGATACTGTCCGAAAACACCCCACCTGTGAAAAGGAAATGTATTTCATTGTACAAGATTTTCGTTAATGGAAACATTACATTCTGTGAAAGGAGACAATCATCCACATTGATCACAAGCCTCTGCAGTTCATACAGACACGGGGGAAGTTGTAGAACGACCGCCATTAGAAGTGGTCCACCTACCTGCAACAGTTCCATCTCAACATCAATTATAATATAGGGAGCACAAATCATGTCACTGGATTCCTCAGCCAACCTCCCATGTTTTCACTCACCATTGTGCTCCATTCATGTGGACATTAGGCATCTGAGTGGCCCAAACTTTATCAGCAAGATATAAACTTCGCCACCACCTATCATCTCTTGGGTATAGGTGTGAATGCCATCGATTTTCACATTCAGGACATACTATTATGCCATTTGGGCCATCTCTGTGTTCCTGCAAGCGAGCATGCAAAGATGATTTGGGAATCTCACTACAGTCAGATGGCACAACATTTTGGTGTGGACAAAATTGTGGTTGTTCTACAGAAAAAAAATTATTGGCCAAACCTTCGATAAGATGTCAGCAAGTATATCAGATATTGCATTGTCTGTGCCAGTGCCAAGCCATCCATCAAGAAGCAAGGCTTATACACCCCTCTTCCTACTTCTGATAAGCCTTATGAATCCATCTCGATGGATTGCATGTATGGCCTTTTGTCCACCAAGCACGATAATGATTATGTATTTGTGGTAGTTGATCGGTTTTCGAACATGGCCATCCTCACGGCCTGCAAGAATAACATCACAACGAAAGATACTGCCAAGATCTCCCTCGAATGAGTGTGGTTCCATTTTGGGATACCACAGACCATCATCTCCAAATGGGACAGTAGGTTCCTCGGCACATTTTGGTCGAGCCTCTGGTCACTATTGAACACCAAGCTCACTAAATCCATTGCTTTCCACCCCCAAAATGACAACCAAACAGAGGTCGTCAATTGGATGATTGTGTACATATTACGCATGTAAAACTCTAAGCAACTGTGTACATGGGATTAGAGTCTCCCCTATGTTCAGAACAATTACAACAGGGTTCTCCATAGCTCCACTGGCCATATCCCATTTCAGGTGGGGTTGGGATTTCAACCCTTAGGTCGCATTGATGTTGCACTACCTCTTGCAACCACACAGACAGACTCTTCCTAAGTTCAGTCTGAGACCAACAAAGCCACCAGATTCATTGAGAAGATTCATCACATCCGCCAATAGGTCCATGAGATTTTGCAGAAAGCCAATGCTAAGTACAAACAACGCCATAATCAACACAGGGTACCGCATCAATTTTAGGTGGGAGACAAGGTCTAGTAACATTTGCAGAAATATCATCTTACAGGGCCCCATCGGAAGCTCTGTCCACTTCTCTATGGGCCTTACACTATCACCAAGGTTGTGGGTAGCAATGCTTTTGAGCTCAACACTCCACCCTTCCTTGGCTTGCACCCAGTGTTCAATGTGGAGCTCCTTCGGCCATATTTCCCACCATTATTGGACACCTCAGAGATCGCAGAATAACTAACACCAACAGAGCTCAAACCTGATTGCATGGAACATGCATCCACTGATCAGATAGTGGATACACAGGTCAAGGGCACTCATGAACAGCAGAGGATCCAACTTTATCGAATTGTCAAGGAAGGGCAGCTCCTACACCAAGGCAAGTGACTCACTCGAGGCCAAATTCAGCAAAAGTTTTCCCACCTGGTGGGAGAACTCAACACAATGGATGTCATTGTTTCCTAAGGGGGGAGGACTAATCTAGGTGGATATTGGTGGCCACCCACCTATTCCAACTAGCTCCTCTTGGAAGTTTTTAGTTCAACATGTTCTTCTGTACTTCTTTGTAATTATGGGTTCTACAGTTCTGAGGTTGTCTGAAGCCCTACACATCTTCCAGGTGGAGACTGGTGGCCTCCCACCTAATCCAACTGGATTATTTTGGATGTTTTAATGTCAGCACATCTTTATGTACTTCCAGGGCCGTTTGGGGCCCTAAACAATGTTTTTTTGGTTTGTGTAACATCTCGCTCTATTGAGCACATGTTATCAACTTATTCTTTGAGGACACTTGTGTGCAAGTGATCCAGTTATAGTACATTGTTATTTGTTTCGATTATGGATTTTACATGATGATGTCTGATAGGTTGTAATTTATTGTTATTTGATATATATGTATTGACAAATGTTATTAACAAGTTTTCCCTGAGTGTGCAGGACACTTGAAAGATTGTGGATGTCGATGGTACCAATGGACCTCCTGGACTTTGGATTGAGTCAGGGAATGGATTGTATTTTGTTTGAGTATTTCATTTTACACATATGTTTCATATGATTGATTTAATATGATTATGTATATGGATCGGTGACAGTGTTTTGTCAATGGATGCAGGCTGGCGATGCTTGCTAATCTGACTCACATAAGGAGTAAAGGGGCCATGCACATAAACCATATATTGAGGGAGAGGTGTGGCAGTGTCTCTATCACAGCGTACTAGAACTCCCTTCGAGGCTCGAATTGTAGGTTAACGATTACCTAGTTTGAGAGGTCCACGATGTCGTGAGGGCAGACTGAGATAGTCGCTCATGAAGATTTCTAAGGGGCGTGCAATAAGGCGGAGTCCTTATTCCTTAGAAGCCCTTAGTCTCTCACAAGGTCGACCGAGTGGAGTGTTGACTCCAAAGGTACAAACTACCAAAACCAGTCAAAAGGCAAGTGGCACCCTTGGAGCACAGGAGTGCGACTTGAAGGACATGTCGCATAATTTAAAAACTTGAGTCATTGAAACTAGGTGGCCTAGAAAAAAAATGAATTAATTTGACATTGTCAGATTTAAAATAATTAGTTAATTAGTAATTTTATTAATTATAAATCCCCATAAAAGTCTAAGCCTATTCTAAGACAAAGCCTAAGTCTAATTTTAGTTAGAGGACTAAAATAAAATGTTAAATAAAATAAAAGATTAGAGATAAATCAATTTAAGAATTAAGAAAAGTGAAATAAATAAAAAGATTTGATTTAATGCACATGTGTGGAAGAAAATTTTAAAAGGGAATTTTAAAATAAGAAATAAATAAAGTATGAGAGAATAGGTGTACACGTAGAATGGTACCTAGAGTCTAGCTACCACTAGTCTAATTAGAAGAAGACTCATATTTTAACTCTAACTAATATTTAGTAAAGAGACAGTCATTAAATGAGAATCCTGGGAATAAAGAGACAACTAAGAGAGATTTAAGGAGGACATTTAGGAAATGTGAGGGAAATTGACTTTTAATTAAAATAAAATATGTAATTACTTGTGCAACTTGGGGAGAGGGTGACAAGTGTGAGGGTGAATAATCCTAATTTATTTAATTAAAAAGAAAATTAATTGTGTTTGTGGGAGGTGTGAGTAAGGAAATTTCTATAAAGCAAATGGTCTAGATGGGAAAGGGGATCAGACTAGTTATTGGTAAAGTTATGTTGCCAAAATCATTTTGATTGGTTTTACTTGTAAGAGTTGGGATACCAAGATTGAGATATAGTGGTCGTTGGTAAAGTTATGTTGCCAAAATCATTTTGATTGGTTTTACTTGTGAGAGTTGGGATACCAAGATTGAGATATAGTGGTGGCTCTACCTTGCGAGGCAAGCTTGGAGCTAGAGTACTTTTGGTTTTGTGTGTGTGGCCCCTTTGCAGCTCAGGGGCTAAGGGGGGAAGAAGAGTACCCCTAACATTGGCTGGGAGGTATCGGTGAAGTCTCAACGATTAGCAAGCGGGAGGTCGGAATGAACGTCAATTTTAGAAAGTTGTCATCATTGTATAGTATAGTCTGACATCGAATTGGCAAATTTTTTCCTCTATGGTTTCTCTATAATATAGAAAATAAATTCTGACTTTGTTGTCATTTAAATTTCTCAAAAGAACAGTGGTTGCCAAGATAGATATTCATGTACAGAATTCTAATTTCATAGTCGTTGCCCATGATTGCATGTCAGAGTTGTAACTTAAATTAACCATGTATATATTTGCAATTGAGGCGGTGAATTTTATATGTAGTAGTCGAAAAAAGTAGTGTGTTTTATATGTTTGGGCGTGGACAAATTGAAGAACGAAAAATCTTGCATCCTTTGTTTTCGAATTCAAAATTTCTGCAATAAAACTATGTTTACTGCGTTGCTGAAATTTTTAGTGTAAAGACATTACATTTGATGAAACGATTGGAAATTTCGTAAATTTAGCTATAGCTTCCTTGGGTTGCATGTCAGTGATTTTTTAAAATTTAAATGGGCTTGTAACATTATTTTATTTATTTTTTAAATTTAAATGGCCTTGTACACATTCATACTATGCATATTGTATCATGTTGGATCTTAGTGGAAAAGATTGCCAATGGGATTCAAATAAAAAGGGTTTTTAAATAAAGTATAAAAGCCACCTTTCAAAACTCAAAAATAATATTATATAGATTGATTGACCATCATAGAGTCAAGACAAAATAACTTACCATTGGAACCTTGAAGGAGCGTGGTTGATTATAGTAGCAAGATCTTTTAAATTTTACCAAATTTATTGAATTATTTGTATACATATTTTTAAGTAAAATATGTATGTGAAACAAAAATATTTCATTTAGATAAAGGATTATTAATTATAGGCATGCATATTTTATTTTAAAAAGGGTATAGTCTAATCAATGTTTTCTTTTAAATTAATATTATAATTTAAAATTTGAATGGAATCCCTTAAACTTTATGTCTTAGTGGATTATATGTAAAGTAAGGTAGCATTGAGTTGGTATGTGTGGTTCAAGAAGATCGCTCTCTTATGATTTCTTAAATTTGTAAATGAATAGGTGAGGTATCCCTGAATCTTCATATGTATTGGTTAATAAGGATGGGCCTTTTCATAATTCTCTAAAACAAACGGTATACATGTAGCTTAAATTAAATGTTTATTATTGACATTTAGGATTGACTTCTTATAGTTAAAAAGGTACTTAAAAGGGTATTGAAATCCTTATGTTGTGTTTAAAGTAGACATTTAATCTTCTTGGGAATTTTATGATTGGAAGTGTATCTAGTATTTTAATTTTTTAGGTATTTTTAAGTAAGATTTAGCATGTTATTAAAGTATATGGTTGAGCTACATAGAGGTTATATTGAATGTCGATGTTGAATCTTGATTGATGTTTGACCTTGATTGAGTCCGATTTGACAAGATACTAATGCACATTAGAATTAGATCCCTATTCTTTTCTATGATTGTACTTATGCTTTTGTGGTTCGCGCTTTATGTATTATCCTCTGGCTTTATTGCACTTAATATTGCGTAGAAGATTGATTAATTTTAGTAGAGTATTCCATTACACATGAGGAATTGAAGGATTTATATGATAGTTAAATCTAGACTTGATTTGTGTTTTATGATGGGATTAATGGGATCTAGATACCTCTTTGTTCCTCATAACAGTCACTAGTCCTGAGACCTTAAATGGACAAAATCAATCGGATGAATCTTGGACTTGAGCGTTGTTTATGTGTCCTGGAGGTTTTAATCATGCAAGATAGGTTAGGCGGGTAGTTCCTCATGTTACCTTTATGAGATATGTTTGATTGATTGGTAATGATGTTTCTTTCAACTGATCTTGATGAATTTGCTTGTGTAGTGATTAATATATGTTGTGACGCATGACACTTATCAAACGTTTGTTTAAAAAATATATATATATGCTTACCTCTTTGAACTTACTTGTTGTCGTAATGGAGGGTTCGTTACATCTTGCCACAGTCAAACTGTAGACATAGTCAGAGTTTGATGGTGTAATGTGTAGCTCTCAAAATGACCTTTCCAATGGGCTATCACGTGCCTAAAACGTAGGTCGTATGCAAAAGTTACGACCCCAAGAAGTTGAGGTACCAACTTACCCATCGGGGCCCACATGACTTTTGGCGTTTCACCTCCTAGGGTTCGATTTTTGGATGTCTAGGGTTTTGGCATTCATGAGTAATGTTAAAAAGGCCTCTGGAGCCTCATTGTAATCATTCTTCTCAAACGACTACATGTAGCAACCACATCTCTTCTTAGAGATAGCTACCACCATTCGAGCAAGTTGTTTCAGTTCTGTCGTTTTACAGTTTCATCCTATTTCATTTATTCAATAGAAGATATTGTTCACAGGATATTTATGTTATTCTCTGTTTCTCTGTGTTTATTGTATTCAGTCTGTTAATCAATTCATTCCCCTCCTAAATATGGATCACTCTCTCTCTGATCTTTCGCATGCTCGCTCACTCTCTCCCCTTCTCTCCCTCTTCCTCTCTCTTTCTCCTCCTCTCCCCCACAACAAGCATATAGATAAGTTCAAATTACAAATATAAAAATAACAATAAGCATACTTTGTGATTTCAAATATAACTTTTTGATGGGTTGTTATATATATATATATATATATATATATATATATATATATATATATATATATATATNTCTTTAGAGGAATTTCAAAGTGTTAAATATGACAATATAAAACTTTAGACACAATCACAAAATGAAATTTATTAATGATTACAAATCATAATGTTTTCCAAAGTACTACAACCTTGGTCAGTATCATAATTTTTATCTAATTAAACCACCATATGACGATATTCATAATTTGATTGATACAACCGCTGGTTCGAGCGAATTGTGTGATAATCCACACATGAAGAGTATCAACTTGTACTTTGGAAATTCAATGAAGGATTAAAACTTATATAGATTTGTTTGTGGCAAATCCTCTATTTAATGGTCATTTACTTGATCATTTGTATATGAAAGATAATTAGATGTCAACTATGAATCTTGACAATTACACCTATCTAATGGCGACACAAGGATCAAATTATCGGAGAAACGAGAATAGTTTGAAGGCTGGGAATACTTTTGCAACTCCTGATAGTCTTATAAATTTTGTAGTTGTTGTTCCTACAACATCGATTAATTCAAAAAGGTCCATAGATACATTTCTTGAAGTTCCTACTCTTTCAGTTAAAAGTGCTTCTGAAGAAAGGGAGAAAACGTTTAAAGCTCATGCAAGGAATGAACAATCCACATTGGACTTTCAGTGCATGGTTGAGAACAAACTGAACATAGTTATGAATAATTTAATCGAGATTAAACATGACCTTCATGTTCTAAAATATCCCAGATGCAAGGTTGAGGAGAATAATGGAGTTGGCGACGTTAGTTCATCTGCCTCTGGGCATAATGTCTACTTTAGCGAAGATGAGGAAATGGGTGATGTCTAAATAGACTTATATCATTGTAGGTTAGTCGTATTTGTTACACGAAATTGCAAGTAGTTAGCGCTCCCTGGTGTATCGTGACAAGGGACTAATCGTCTCTCATGGATCCTTGAAATCTGGCAGTGGTGAGTTTACCAATCACCTGTGGGTTTTGGTATAACAATACTCGTACTTCCAACAATTCATATCAGATCTAGAGGTCACGAGTTCGATACACACTCGACTCTCGCTGAGGGGGATATTGTTGCACGAAATTGCTAGTCAGCGCTCCATGGTGTATCGTGACAAGGGACTAATCGCCTCTCGTGGATCCTTGAAATCTGGCGGTGGTGAGTTTTCCAATCACCTGCGGGTTTTGGTGTAACAGCAGTCGTATTTCCAATAGTATTAAGTTTAAGTACTATGTGTGAGGATGTGATTAAGAGATAGTTTGTAATTTTGATCATTCTAGGATTTTAGCCTAATCATTTGTATATCTCATTTTTAATATAAATGATTTATGATGTTCATTTAATGAATCATCTCTTATTTGACCAATGTGTGTTATGTTTATCTAAAGGATATTTACAAGAAATATTCATCTGAAAGATATGTTAGAAAGATATTTTGCTTATAATTTATTTGTTTCGATGTATTTAAACCAATGCGAAATTCCATATTTCCACTCATACAGATTTTATACTATTCTCAATTTTTGTAAGGAATTTAAAATTGTGTTGAGAAAGAAGAATTTGTAATAAGAATAAACACGTGTTCTTTAAAGAAAAAGAGAAAACAATTGTTAGCATGTATGCACATCAAGTAGGTTTTGGTCTGAAAATGCTAATATAAGGTTATAAACAGGTGTGAAATCACAAATGACACCTTCTGCAAGTTGAACCACTCAATTTGGATCAAAATTGGCACTAGGGCATGCATTTAACTCTGAGGCAGTTTTGCATTCAAATTTACATGAAATCCCAAATCCAGTTGCATGAAAGCAACCTCTCATGTTCTTCAATTGCACTTTAAATGACATATGTAAGTTTACAATATATCTAACTCCATGTTGCAACATTTAAAACAATTTTTGAGCTACAAGGAAGCTTGGGCGTGTATTTTAATGTTGTCACTTAGTAAAAGTTTGACATTCCAAATTACAGAGTCTTTTTGCACATCAGAGTATTTTATGACTGAAAATGAAAAACTAACGTTGGTTTCTCTCATTACCCACCATCCTCTTATTCATCAAAATGTCATGAATCTTTGTGCGCATAAATCATCATTTTTGGAGTGTAAATGCACTACTAATTGTACAAACAAGTTATAAATATTCGAATGATGAGTTGTTGAGGAATCAAGATGTTCTGGGATAATTCTTGCAGTTGTCAATACTACTTCATTTATTTGATCCAATGTTTATTTTAAGCGAAATTTCACCAATTTGGTTAAATTTAATTTTTTTGAAGAAATTTAGGCTACAAATTTTCATATTTTCATTGAAAATTAAAAAAAACTTGTACCATAATTTATTATTATATTTGTGCACACACTTATATTTTTCACTTAAATATAAACATTTTCCATGAACATATAATAGGTTTCTTAACATTTTTTCCAAATCAATGATTATGCATCCCAATTCTTTGGGGAATATTCAATACATATGGATGAATAGTTAATAGCAACTACTCTTGGAAAAACCATGAATTTTCAATTGAACTCGTGTAAATTTATGTAAATATTCTTAATACTTCACTCGTATTATTTTTTTTACTTCTTTAAACATGCAGGTGGTATACCATGTTGTATATTAGCATGTTGAATTTTTTCCATGTATTTCAAAAGATATTTTCCATTGTCATTTATTTTTCTTGTAAGTTGTTAATTATTGTCAATGATGCACATGTGACATTAATGGAATGGTGTTGTTGCCAAATTTTGTAGGTAGTAACAAGAAATCAATTGGTTAGTGCCTAAGATAAATGCTATGTGTTTTTTTATAAGTATGCTTTGATCACCAAATAGTTTGATAAGCTAGGACTTGTGTTTTGAAAGAAGAAGCATTGCTTTCATCCCTAAGTCTGATAACCCTACTTGTTTTCAGGAGTATAGGCCTATTTCCCTATACAACCACATATATAAAATTATTGCAAATATTATTGCTATAAGAGTTAAAGGACTCATATCCAAGTCTATTTCTAGTGAGTAGTTTTCTATAATATTATCATAATATCATATCATAATATGTTTTCTATAATATTACTCCCCACCCCACCCCACCCTCATATATATTATGAAATATTAGATAAAACATAATATGTTTTCTCTAATATGTCCCCACACTTATTATGTTTTCTCTAATATTACCCCCACCCCCGCCATCATATATATTATGAGGGTGGGGTGAGGGGAAATATTAGAGAAAAAATATATTATGAGGGTGGGGGTCGAAGGAAATATTAGAGAAAACATATATGTTTTCTCTAATATTTCCCCCCACCCCATATATGTTTTCTCTAATATTTCCCCCGACCCCCACCCTCACCCTCATAATATATTTTATTAGAGAAAACATATTTCCCCCACCCTCATAATATATTATTATGAGGGTGGGGGTGGGGGGTAATATTAGAGAAAACATATTTCACCCTCTCCCTGCCACCCCCACCCTCATAATATATATGAGGGTGGGGGTGTGGGGTATATTAGAGAAAACATAATAAGGGTGGGGCTGGAGGGTAATATTAGAGAAAACATATTATGATGCTGGGGGTGGGGATATGTAAACACACTAAAAGTGAAAATAAATTATTTACCATAAGCTTTGTTTGGTGAATAGGTAATTATTACAAAAAAAGATATTCCAAAATGATGGGGTTTGTCTTTTTTCTGTTTAGCAGAACATGGGATCGCAAGAGCAATATCCATTCCCAGTAAAAGAAATATTGTGGGAGTCATACACCTCAATGAATTTGTACTCCATAGAAACCAAACTTTTACACCTCGAAAAAGATCAACTGTAGCGGTTAAATGATTGAAATCGAGAAGTTTTACACCGCAAAAAAGATCGATCGTAGCGGTTAAATGATTGAAATCGGGAAGTTTTGATCACATGAACATGTATTGGTCTGTGAATTTTAAATGTTATGCCAAATCACATCACTGGGAATGATTCCAGGGATAGATTGATGTGATTTGATTATTTTTTATTATATTATTTTAAATTTGCTAATTTAAAAAAAAAATTAGAAGTATTTTAATTTTTTTAATTTTTTAAATGTATACATGGGTACAATTAATTAAATCGCAATCAAATCAATTTATAAAAGATTACAATAAAACGAATTAATTAAATCACGAACAATTCAATTTATAAAAGATTAAAATAAATCCAAAAAATAGAATAATTGCATAAATCCATATTCAAATGGTTTTCATTTTTTATTAAAATAAAATTGTATTTAAAATTGATAAAAAAAAATTAATGGAAATAATAATTATATGGTAATTTGTAATTTAGTTTTTTTAAACAAAATTGAACTATATTAATACAACCTAAGTGGGTCTAATGGTTAAGAACTTGTGTTTCCTCCAAGGAGGTCATAACTTCAAATCCAAAGGGGGGTAAGGTATGTATACCTCCGTAGACTTTATCAGTCAAATCGTTGAGCGGAGGGGGTCCCCTGTACCACAAACAAGGGGGTCTCATACAGCAATTTTGTGTCTAGCTTGGCCATGACCTTAAAAGTAGATTATTATTATTATTATTATTATATTAAAAAG
>JASDQU010100179.1:75148-87256 GCA_032191745.1 Picea mariana
TATATATATATATATATATTCATTGTTAAGAAGAGGCAGAGTCTTAAACTTTTGTAGCAGTGGTCTGTTGGGGAGGTCCCTCGTCAATGTCCATAAGGGTTGTGACACATTCTTCATTTCCATTTACCATGATTCCTTTACATGGAGAATCTATGCCATGATTGATTGAAACAGAAACTGAAGGTTGTTGGTGAGCGAGAGACTTTAAGTGTTGTATTTCTAACTCCGTTTCATCCATTTGTTGTGTCAAGGAGACTAGGAGGAAGTTCAAAATCCCTCAATTTTGCTAAAAGTTGTTGAAGTGAAGAGAAATTGGCTTGAGAAATCTCCTCATGTCGTTGGAGAATTTTCTTAAAGCCGTTCCAAGAAGGGTCCATCTCTGTCCACTATAACAAGAAACCAAAAATTCCCCGTCCCCCGGGGTTTCCAATTCCAATTCCAAAGATAACAGATAGAGGAAAAATTTCACAAGAAATAGAAACCACTCAAAAAAAGAGACAGACATTACCATAACCAGAGGATGAGGCTTAATAAACTAGGATAAATCTAAAGAGAGCGATGAACAGGGTCGACATTGAACAATTGCCTCCAACTGAAGACAGGAACAGGGCCCTGAGCCCCTATGACCAAAAATTTTTGAACCCCATGAAAAACCACCTAACGAGATCTGAAGTTGAGACAAAGTCAATGCCCAACCAAGGAAATAAATCCCTCCATGCACTAGAGAAGCTCACATATATGTGAGCCGGCTGAATGAGCCATACCCAGAGCAAACATTATGCATAAAAAATCGAATAAACATAAATCATATTGAATGCCCACCCTAATGACATAAATCCTCAAGTGTGCGAGGAGATATGCACAAAAATAGATGTGACACGCCATAAACACTTGTCTACACCAAAAAGAGGGGGGTTCGACTATGGTATGGGAAAACCCCCCCTTACCCCATTTAAATTTATAATTCCTCAATCCAAACGTGTGCCTAACTTTTCCCATTGATCAACATGGGCGTCGAGTTCCCTCTTAACATGATAGATTTTGAATTCAACAAAATATTCGATAAGGGATATAGTGTGGGAAATAATTCCATTGAAAAAGATTTCTTTCAAACTGGTTTTTCTTATTTATCACTCAGACTACCTTCATGGAGTCCTCAAAAACCACAATTTTGGAGACATTTCTCTCTTTAGCTATACACACTCCCTCATATAAGGCATAAGCTTCAACAATGTTATTTGAAACCATCCCTAGTCCCCAAGTGTAGTAGGTTATGTTATTTTCACCAAGATCAAGAAGAATCCCCCGCACCTGCCACCCCAAATAATTTGAAATTTATTAATGAAAATATTTGTATTTTAGTTTTTTTATCAAAAACTTTAAATTTTTCAAAAAAATAATTAAACCATGTCAAATATTTTTGTGATATTTGATCAAATTTAAGCATAGATTACAAAAAAGAAATGTTTTGAATACTCCTTATAAAGATAAAAAAAATAATAATAACAAGGCTCAAAATGTAGGTTCATGATGGAGGTTCATGATGCAGGTTGAGTCCCTTGGTTTTCACGTGCACGGGAAGGCTTTGGCTCCCTGTTGGGAGGAGAGGGGGAAGAGGTATGAGTAGGGTTAGTGTTTCATGAAGCAGGGATGACATATCCTAGGTTAGGCCTGGCTCTGGAGGAAGGGGCGCCAGGGGTGGCCAAAAATTCCTTCAAAGAAGAAGTCAAAGGGTCCTCTGAAAAATGGGGCAAGGATGCCAAGATGGGTGGGGTCTGCAATGGGAAGACAGAGGCCCAAACCAAGGATGGGAAAGAGACAAATCATATCAATTAGAAAAATTGGTTGCAAAACCATTGTTTGGCCAAGACAAGTGAAAATCCCAAGTACAAGGTCACATCGGAAGGAATTGGGAATTATATTCAATGGATGAGGGATCATGATTTAATTGGGAAATTTATGGGGATATGGCCATCATAGAAAGCCTCACATCTATGGATAAATTCCAGATGGAAGGTTAAGGGGGAAATAGATCTTCAACAGGGGTCAAAATGGTTTTTCACAATGGTATTCACGGAACCCGAGGAGCAAGACAAGTGTTCGAGGAAGGCCCCTATTTCTTCAACTCAGTGGGACTACAGATGAGATTCTGGACAAAGAGGTTCGCTCCTAAGAAATAATACTTTACAACAGCCCATGTCTGGATGAGGATGTACTCCTTGCCCAAGGAATTCTGGGATCCTGAGATCCCAGAGGGTAAAGGAAATACTATAGGATTCTTTTTCAAAATCTCAGAAGTTACAAAGGCAGAAAGGTATATATATTATGCTAGAATATGTTTTTATATGAATGTTGTGGGTGCCCTCCCAGAGTCGATAGTATTGTCTTTCCATGATGAAGAATGGACCCAATCCTTAAACTCTGAGCATATACCCTTTTCGTTATAGGAAGTGCCATGTCCATGGCCATATTTTCATATATTTCCCCCTAAATGTGCCTAACCCAGGAAACAAGGAAAAATAAGAGACAGATCAGGAAGGTTTTACCAATATCCAAAGTAAAAGGAACATTGGAAGACGTCCACCTAAACAACTAATTGGATCCCTAGCCAAGAACCTGACTAATAGATTTCAGGTCCTACAGGGGAAACCTAGTGAAACCCCCAGAGAAGAGGAGCCAAAGAAGAAAAAGAATGGGACTAAGAAAGGCACGAAACCAAGGTATGAATTACCCAAGAGACATAGAACAGACGCTAACTCAGGGAAGGATGAGAAATCAGGGGATGAAGTAGTGATGAGGGAAAATCACTGCTCAGGATCGGACACAGAGGAGGAATTTTAACTGGACATTCCCCAGGATATGGACCTCAAGGAAATTGTTGTGGATTTTCCAGCTCTTCCGGAGGCCCATGGATATTAGAATATCGATAATCTCACAATATCTCAATTAAGGAAGTTGCAGAGAGATATAGTGAAAGGAGAAGTGGTAGGCAACAATCAAGGGTCAGCATCAACAGCCTCGGGAAACCTGGGAATCAAGACCAACCCCCTTAAGGCATAGAAGAAGATCTCTGGCGAAGAGAAAATGAAGGGGTGGAAACCCCATAGACAAAAAATAGAATAAATTGGGGCCCTAATGGTTGATTTAGGACAGTTGGTCTGTCTCCCAGATAATTATTTTCCCTCCCAACCAAAATGTTGAATATGAAGATTACATCATGGAATATAAGAGGTATGAATTCCTTGTCAAAACAAATAATGTTAAAAAAAAATAATCTCTCAAGAGAAGGAAGATATAGTAATGCTTCAAGAAACTAAATGTGATGGAGAAAACATGACAAGAACTACTCAGAAAATTTGGTCAGGATGTGAGGCAAAGTGGATCGTCATTGAAGAAGCATCAGGAGGGGTTTCCACCCTCTGTGATTCATAACAAATGGACATGGAGGACCACATGGCTAGACACAAGATGCTCACCTTAAAATTCAAGATCAAGAGTACAAGGGAAGAGAGTTATGTTGTGAATGTGTATGGCCTGCAACCCCCAACAGTCTCAAGAGGAGCTTCCTAGACAAAATAATTTTTTTAGGCTCCACCCTGCAATACCAAATATGGATAATGGGGGGAGACTTCAACATTATCAAGATCCCATTAGAAAAGAAGGGAGGTAACCGAAGGCTCGACCTCGAGAGTGTTGCATTTGGAGAACTCATAGAAAGTCTTAGATTAGTAGATGTATCCATAAAGAGTGGCCTATTCACATGGAACAATAAAAGGGGAAATGATCATAGTATTTGGGTTCTCCTATATAGTTTCTTGATATCTGAAACCTACCTCTATTCTAAGCAGGCCCTATCAGCAGACATCCTTCTATACTATGGCCCAGATCATTGGCCCATAGTTTTGGAGTGGCAACAAGTCTGGAAGCAAGGGTTGATTCCATTTCACTTTGAGAAACTATGGTTAGATCATCCATATTTCCTCTGAAACCTGACAGTCTAGTGGAAAGGCCTAAAATATATTCATGGAACAAATATGTTCTAGTTCGAACAAAGGCTGAAGTATGTTCGGATGATCCATCTGAAAATGAAACAAATAAGTATTCAGAAATATTTTCGAAGAAAATAGAAAAATAGAACAAGAAATGGAAGAGATCCAAAATAAAGGGATACAGGAGATTCAATTAGAGGACCTCGGTACTAGGGAGGAGGAATTTAAGACAAATCTGGTTAAAAGAGAGCTAYAGGAGGAGTCATTGTGGAAGAAGAAATATCARATCCATTGGCTCAGAGAAGGGGACAAGAAKACCAATTTCGTCCATAATTCCTTACTCCAAAGAAGGAGTCGAAATATAATAGTCTCCATCAGAGTGCAGGATGGAAACRTCAAAGAGAAACRGGAGGAGATCAAGGAAGAACTCATRAGCTATGATAGGCATCTCCTCTCTCAACCTTATGTAAATAGGAAGGAAGATATCTCCAAAATAGTTGAGGTCATCCCTAGGATGGTTTCTCATGAACATAATCCTAATGAGGCCGATATCCTTAGAGGAATTAGAAGGGATTGTAAAAAACATGGCCCAAGGAAAATCCCCTGGCCCGAATGGCTTCACTATTTTGTTTTTCTAGGCAGGGTCGCCAATTTTTTGAACAGACAACTGGGAAGCGGTAGAGGAATCTTGCAACTCTAGGTCCATCCTTCAGGCATTCAATGCTACCTTCATCATGTTGATCCGCAAGATCAAAGCAGAAAACTCTGCAAATAGTTTTAGACCCATCTCCCTTTGTAATGTCATTTATAAGATTGTTTCTAAATTGGTAGCATCTAGGATTAAGCCTCTCCTCCTGAATGTCATTTCATAGGAGCAAGGGGGGTTATGGAAGGTAAGTAGATCATAGATGGGATTTTTTTTTACCATGAGGCAATCCATTCCGTAAAAGTGTCAAAAAAAGTTGGCATGATGATGAAATTGGATATGTCTAAAGCCTACGATAGAATGAATTGGAACTTCCTAAGGAAGATTCTTCTTGCCTTTGGATTTGGATGTGAGTGGGTAGATTGGATATTGAAACTTGATTCATTTGTCTTCTTCTCTATCCTAGTGAATGAATTATTGGACACAGTGTCATTGATGTCAACAGTCGACATCATTGATGTATTGTCATTGATGTCAACAGTCAACATCATTGATGTGATGATAAGTTGAGATAAAAGCTCGGGAGGGTTAGCGAATGAAGATCAAAGATCAGAAGAGATGGCATAATGAATTTCAGAAGAATCGTTGGAGGACTAGTCAAAAATATATAATGACTGATTTCAAACAGTTGGATGATATGCAGAGATTAAAGCTCAGGAGAGTTAACGAATGAATATCAAAGCTCATAAGAGATGGCGTGTTGAAAATCAATAGGTATGGCACGATGAAACTCAGATAAAATCAAGACCGTTGATGCGCAATCGCCAGATCAACTGTAGGGATGAATTGTGGAGAGTGAAAGAAGAATTAAACTACTCACTAGTTACAATCTCGCAAACGGTCTAGATCATCAGATCTCATAAACTCAAACATCTACGACTGTGGTTGATCCAACAAACGATCAAATTAAGTCAGATTAAGTTGTGACCGTCGGATGTGCAATCGCCAAATCTACGACAAGAATAGATTGAGGAGAGTGAAAGGAGAATTAAACATCGTGCTATTTCCAATCCCGAAATTAGTCAGGACCGTCAGATGTTACAGCTTCAAAGATCGACGATTATGGTTGACTCACCAACAATGCACAACGTCAAATTGCGTAGTTTGGGTATCGAGTTAAATCAATCACAAGTTGTGGTTCCGCAATCATCATCGAACGTTAATATGCTTCGAAGAGTCCACATCGACCATTAGATAAAATCAAGTGGAAGTATAGGATAAGCAGGGGAAAAGGTTTGAGAATTTGAATACCTGAATACTCGTTGGTCGTTGGATCATTCTAAGTGGAAGGACGGGATAAGATAGAAGAGCAGCATCGAACATATATCGAGCCATTGATGTAAGAACATGATCGACAAACAACATTTGGTTCACGTCAAAATTTGCAAGGAGGTTACACTTCGGGGAATCTCACTTCAGAAGAATTGGAAACTTGAAAAGTCAAAATACCCGAAGTCTCGAAATCTGAAATGAATAAGGACCATCGAATCTGGAGGATATGCGATGACCGTTGGATCAGGGTTGTTGGTCAACAGATCACCTCACCAAGGACATGTGGTAGATCTACGTCGACAGACCACGTCAGCAAGAAACTGTGACAGACCACGTCAGTAGACCATGTCAGCAAGGACAGGTGGCATAGTCAAAGAATGGCAAGTGTCAAGTTGAAATCAGTATTTCAGGTATGTGCAAATCATGAATTTGAGTGACATGTGGAAGCTACTCGACTCGTGACACGTCATCAAGTGACGTAAGCAAGTTACGTCACTCTGGCATTTTTACTTCGAGAGTTTCACCACTAGCAAATGACAAAAGCTCTGAAGTCCTGAAGGATGAAATCCCGAAGTAAATATGGTTTGTCTGATCTAAAGAAAAACTTTGGGAGTATTCTCATTCGTCGATCTACTACAGTGGAAGGATAGTGTAAGAGGAAATGTTAACTGACAGCAAGTGGTCTCCACTGTATTATGACTTACCACAGCAGGTGATCACTCCGGAGGAAAATGGAGTGACATCTATTCGAAACCTTCGAAGTCCCGAATGCCGAAATCCTGAAGTGGACATGGGTCATCCGATCTGTAGAATACTTTGGCTGCATTCTCAACCATTTATCAAAACACAGTGGAAGGATAGCATAAGTATGATAGACGAAGTTGAATTAATTTGTGGCCATCCATCTCAATTCTTGAATAAGACCCGGTCGTTGGATTAAGCCTTATAAGAATCAAATCTGACGATTGATCAGTTTCCATGAAATAAACGTAAATCGTCTGATCTGTTCGAGAAATCTGATTTGAAAGTTTTGAAAGTTTTCAAGTCCAAAAGTTTCGAAGGGAGAAGTGCCAAAGTTACGAAAGTCATCCATTTCAGGAGGTTAAAATCATGACCATTGATTCACATAAGTGCCCGAGCGCTCGTTTGGCCTAGCATCTGGTCACCGCTGTTGGTCATATGATATAAGAGTTCTAAAAGGAAATTATAATGCATCGTTGTAGTTGGTAAGCCCGTGGTTCTGTAATGCTAAGTCACATGTAATGGTTTGAAGGAAGCGCCTCCGCAAAATTCAGTTTCTGTGAAAATAACAGAGATTCGGGATCGAGTTTAAAGGATGAAATTGACCCATATGTGATCAATTTACGAAAATCCTTCACACTTAAATTAATAATCAGTGATTATGGTTAAGTTAAACAAATATATGTGATGGTTCAAAACCAAGGGACAGAGTGTATCACTCTCACATCGTTTTGAAGAATATATAAACGAGGAAGAGTGTTGAGAAAAAAGAGAGTCTCTGCAGTCCAAATCAGAGAACATATTAAATCAGAGAAGTAGAGAGAGATGCAGTAAAGACTTGATACATAAGTTTTTCCAGATTTAGAAAATAAGGGTGGTTGGGTGGTGCAAGGGCAGGTTGGTGCATGTAGAGGGAGTTGGTGCTTCCTTGTCAGTTGTAGCTGAATAAACAGGGGGTCGTAGCCTCCTACTAGTTGGTGATAGTGAACAAGGGTGTGGTTTCATCCTGATCAATTGGTGTTGATCGAAAAGGAAGAATAACTTCCTTCTATGTAACATGTAAAAGAAATTTTGCAGTTAATAGAAAAGCATTTTTTTTTCCCAATTCGGTTCCACGATAAAATATTGTGTCAAAATTATGTTTGCATAAATAAAAGAAAATTGATAAAATTATTGTGTCACTGATTCACCCCCCCCCTCACTGACAGGATCTGATCCTTCAATTGGTATCAGAGCAGGTCTCTTCACAAAAGGTTTAAATCACTTGAAGAGGAATATACATCATAATGGATCAGCAGTTGAAGATGTCATCAAAAATCCCCCTATTTAATGGTGAAGACTATGTCTTCTGGAGTGTTAGAATGAAAAGCTATCTAATTTCCATTGGACTAGAAGTATGGACATTAGTTGAAACAGGATATGATGTTCCAAAATCCACGCCCATAGAAGGAAAAGACAGGAAAAGGTTTTGGGAACATGCAAAATCCTTAAACACGCTACAAGATGGACTGAGTAATAAAATCCTTGCTAAGGTACTAAACTGTAATAATGCAAAACAACTCTAGGATAAATTGGAAACTATATATGCAGGAGATACCAAGGTTAAGAGGGCCAAACTACAGACTCTCAAAGTACAATATGAAGGCCTAAAAATGAAAGATGAGGAAAATATCTCTGGGTACTTCAAAAGAGTTGATAATATTATTAATTCAATCAAGGGATTAGGAGTAGAAGTATCAAACAATGAGCTAGTTGAAAAAATTCTAAGAACACTACCTATTCTATACAATCCTAAAGTGTTTGCTCTTGAAGATCGAGAAAATCTAGATAAACTCACCATGGATGAATTGTATGGAATCCTCAAAGCCTATGAGTTAATATTAGGTCATGAGAATCACTCACAAGGAGAGGCAGCCTTCAAGGTACTCAAGAAAACAAAGAATTAGAAGTAGAAACTCCAATCCATCCATGATGAAGAATTTGATGTGGAAGAAGCGAATTTCATTAAAAAACTTCAGAAAGGATCAGGGAGGTACAAAGGCAAGTTGCCTTTCAAATGTTTTAACTATAGCAAGGTTGGCCATTTTTCAGCCAAGAGTCCCTATCCTAAGGAGGACCCTAAAGATGAAGAAAACAAAACCAAACAGTACAAGAAAAAGGAAAAACCCAACTACAAGAAAAATTTTTACAAAGGGAAAAATAACTTTTACTCAAAAGAAGAAAACATCAGTTCATCAGAGTATAGTGACAGTGATGATGATGAAGTCCTTTTTCTAGGTATTGAAGAGTATAATGATATAGAAGACATTAAACATGAGAAAGAGTCAGAAGATGAAGCAGAAGTTAATATGGAAGAAGAACTTCTCATGGATGAATTAAGAAAATACAAAACCAGATATAGACAGCTGAAATTTTTTGTAGTTGAACAAAAAGAAAAACATGAACAGAAAGAAGAGGAGATGGAGAAACTCATGAGCAACCTGAAAAAACAAATCCTAGAAGCAAATGGGATCGAATAAAGTCTAGAAAAGTCTCTTAAAGAAAAACAAATAACCTACGAAAGAATGGAGGAAGAAATGGTTCACCTAAGAAAAGAATTGGATACAAAACTCATTCAAACAAGATATGAGAATAGCTCTAATATATTGGATAAGATTATTACCACACAAAGGGATTCAGGTAATAAAAATGGAATAGTTTATTCTCAAGAAAAAATCCAAGTCAACTCAAAATCTTATGTAGATGCTCTCCTCCTTACATTCAAGAAGAAAAATGAAGAGAAGACAAATATTGACCAGAACTCCAGAGGACTACTTCCACCCATCGAGAAGGAAAACAAGACAATACCAAAGAAGGTTTATCAAAACAGGTACCCTCACATTTTCTTTGGTTATTGCTTTGCATGCACTAATTTCGGACACAAAACTATGAATTGTAGAGCATATAGAAGAAAAGATCTAAAGGTTACGAACTATAACCTTAAAGATAAACAAGCAGTAAATCGATTTAAAAGGAGAAACTATAACTCCTTTGCACCTCTCCAAGAAGGGTACCTAGAATGCTTCATATGTCATAACTATGGACATAAGGCCATTAATTGAAGATTAATGGAAGTTTCAGAACAACCAAAGTTCATTAGAGAGAAAAAGAAACTTTGGAGAGAAAAAACATCAAAAAGGGAATGTCTTATTGCCTTAAAAGCCCAAGATAAATAAGACCTTTGGTATGTTGACAGTGGGTGCTCAAAAAATATGGCAGGTAACAAGGACAAGTTTTTAGACTTAAAGAAACAAAAGGGTAAAGTTACATTTGGTGAAAATCCTTTAGGTAACATACTTGGGAAAGGCATTGTGAGTTTGGGAAAGGACAAAGCCAAAAATGTGTTGCTTGTTGAAAAAATGAAACCTAGTTTATTAAGTGTCATCCAAACCTATGATCAAGGTCATTTATGCATCTTTGATTCCCATAAATGTGATATTAGGAGAGAAGACACGGGAAAATTAGTTGGTACTACTCCTAGAACTCCTGAAAATGTATATATACTAGATGCAAAATTGAATGAGGAATGTCATATAAATATAGCATATGAAAGTTGGCTATGGCATAGAAGGTTGGGGCACATTAACTTTGACAATATAGTAAAAGTCAACAATCTTGGTGTAGTAAGAAACTTGCCAAAAATCATAAAGCCCTCAAATACTATGTGTAGACACTGTCAACTAGGGAAGCAAACTAGAATAAGATTCAAAGCAAAAGAATACACAACCTCAAAACCTTTAGAGCTTGTTCTCACTGACCTATGTGGACCTACAAGGACCAAGAGTTTGCAAGGAGATTCTTACTTTATGTTGTTCATTGATGATTTTACTAGAATGGGTTGGATATGTTTTCTCAAAGAAAAATCAGAAGCACTTAACAAATTCAAAGCCTTTAAAACCCTTGTTGAAAATGAAAAGGAGACAAAAATCAAATGTCTTAGATCATAAAATGGTGGTGAGTTCACCTCAAAAGAGTTTGATCTCTTCTGTGAAACCCGTGGAATAAAAAGACAATTCTTTGTTGTCGGAACACCTCAGCAAAACGGGATTGCTAAGAGAAAGAATAGAACAGTTTGGGAGGCTACAAGGACTATGCTCAATGAAGGAAAATTGTCGGATGGATATTGGAGGGAATCTGTAAGAACAGTAATATACATATTAAACAGAGGTCATCTCAGGGTTAATAGTGATAAGACTCCTTTTGAACTATGGTTTGGAAGAGCTCCATCAGTAAAATACATCAAGGTCTTTGGAAGTAAATGCTACATCAAAAGACTTGATAGGAATCTTGGAAAATTTGATGTCAGATATGATGAACGTATTTTTCTTGGATATGATTATAACAAGAAATCATATAGATGCTACAATATTAGATCTCATAATATTGTTGAGAGTGTAGATGTCAAGGTGGATGACCTAAAACTGTTAAGGATCGAAAATCAAGAGACTATATTTGAAAGTGAAGATGAATATGATGATGAGACAATTGGCACACAAGTAGAAGTAGAAGAGAATAAAGAAAGGGAAGATTATGATATGCATACGAGTGAAGGCGAATAAGATATTCAAGAGTAGATAAGAGAGGAATTCCCAAGAAGAGACACAAAGACACCCTCAAGAATGACTCAAAAGAATCATCCTGGAGAATTGATTATTGGAGATATGAATGATGGAGTGAACACAAGAAGACAACTATTGTATCAAACAGAAATAGCATTGTCGTCACATATTAAGCCCAGCTCAATCAAAGATGCATGTAAAGATGAGAATTGGGTCAAAGCTATGAATGAACAATTGGACCAAATTGAAAAAAATCAAACTTGGGAACTAGTTCCAAGACCAACAAACAAAAATGTCATTGAAACTAAATGGGTGTATAAAAATAAAATGAATGAGAATGGGCAAGTAATCAGGAACAAAGCCAGATTGGCCTGTAAAGGGTATGCTCAGGTTGAAGGAGTAGACTATGAAGAAACATTTGCACATGTGGCCAGATTGGAGACAATTAGGATGTTCCTAGCTTTCTCCAGCTATAGAAAATTTAAAGTGTACCAAATGGATGTCAAGTCAGCATTTCCCAACGGAAACTTAGAAGAGGAAGTTTGTATTGAGCAACCAGAAGGGTTTCAATTAACTAACAAAGGAGACTATGTATGTAAATTAAAGAAATCACTCTATGGGATAAAACAAGCACCGAGAGCATGGTATGCAAGGCTAGATTCTTACTTACAAAAACAAGGCCTCAAAAGGGGATCAACAGACAGAAATCTTTACTGTAAAATTGATGGTATTAACATGATTATTGTGTAAGTATATGTTGATGATATTACATTTGGAAGTGATGATGAAAAAATGAGTAAGG
>JASDQU010100179.1:167342-201025 GCA_032191745.1 Picea mariana
CCAGTAATAGAAGAGAAGTTAGGCCATTAATAACAATTGAAAAAAACACATTAGATTTTGGGTCAAGGCCTAGGCTCGGGTTCGTTATCAAATCACGGATCTCGGATATGTATAGCCATCAAAACAAACTTTCAGAGTTTATTATAGATATACCGAAACAGAACAATGAAAGTGGTGACATCTAACGCCCACGTTGCTCTGGTTCCCAATACAAATCAGTGTAGCAGAATCATTGATATATGTCTGAATCTTCAATGCTCAGCAAACTTTGAGAGCACCTGCAGCCATTTCGAGAGCACAGTGACACATCGACAATAGCATTTGCAGCACAGTTGCAACAGTTATTTGGAAAGCACATTCCCCATTTAGAGAGCAGATTTGGCATACCAACACTCTCATTTAGCAAGTTTGGAGTACACGATTGAAGGCAGACCTGTAAGAATCCCTTTTCGCGAGCAGAAAACCCAGTACATTCTTTCTTTTTCTTTCATATTGTTGCTTCATTTTCTTCAATATTTCCAAATGGCGTCGTGTTCATCTGCTCTCTGTGGAATTTGTGGTGGGATAAGTGGTGGAGGGAGAGAGGATGGTGAAGAAAATTAACAAAAATATCTTGTTGATTCCAGTCTCTGGAAGTACGTGACTTAAGGCAAGGAAGGAGGAAAAAAATATTTCGATGGAAGTTTCTTGTATCAAATCATAACAAAACAAGTCCAAGATGAATTACCATTGAGTTCTATGTTATTGCCTCCGCAAGGGAAGTGACAATTTGAGAAGGAACATGATGAAGCACAGTAGGGCAAGGAGGAAAGGAGGGGCAGTAAGCCAGCAATCTCAAAAAAGGAACAGCAAGTGTCCATTAATCGTTGAAGAGTCCTGCTAGACACTGAACACTAAGCCCCAGGGAAAAATGTTTGCCCTGGTTGGCAAGGATGAGACAGAAAATGGAGTCGTAACTCTGCAATTTAGTCCTATTAGCAAGGCATGCTCAGGGCGATTAATGAAACGCGTACGGTTTACAAGGAGCCAAAGAGGTTTACAAGGGGCCAAACTTGGAGAAAGAATGCACTGCGCTTTGATGGAAGGAGAGATTGCCTATGGGGAGAATGATGAAATTGGTTTGGTTTGTGTGAATTGGAGTTATAATAATGTCTTCACCAGTCTAGGGGCCAAACTTTGAGAAAGAATGCACTGCGCTTTGATGGAAGGAGAGATTGCCTATGGGGAGAATGATGAAATTGGTTTGGTTTGTGTGAATTGGAGTTATAATGATGTCTTCACTGGTCTAGATTCTTATTAAACCTGGATCTATCAAGATTGAGTGTGCCTAATGGTTAAGAACATGTGTTTCCTCCTTAGAGGTCATAGGTTCAAATCCAGAGGGGGTAGGGTATGTATGTGTCCATAGACTTTCGCAGTCAAATCCTTGCGTCAAGGGGGTCTCGTACATGGGTATGTATGCCTTCATAGACTTTTGCAATCAAATCCCTGTGTAAACATTATAATAATAGATGCTTCTAGGGAGGAAAAGACTATCGAATGGATTATTCATAAAAAAATTAAAAACAATGAAAGTCATAGGCCTTTCAAACATCATGCAAGTTATCATGGACAATGCACATTTATGTAAAGCACTGGATGCTATTATTGAGAATGGGTATGACCATATTTTATAAACCCTCGGTGTGGTTCCTAGTTTAAATCTTGCTTTCAAATCTATTGTTGTTGAAATTCAATGGATGAAAAAAATGTGTGAAGAATAATAAAAAAAAAACATGTTTTGATCACTAACTACCAACATGTATAAGCTATGAAATGGTAGTTTACCAATCTCCAACCTCTGAAGTTTTGAGAAATCAGATTTGCATCCCAATATATAATTATTAAGTGGTTAGTAGATGTTGTAAACTTAATACATTAGGACTACTCACTTCATGGAATATGAATAGTCAAGTGATATGAACCATCATCAGAAGTCCAAGAGACCTCTTGGAAGACGAATCCAAAGATCAAGCTCATCTATTTATATTTGTATCATATTAATGAAAAAGCATTCCACATTGATATTCATTTCGTGTGCATTTCAACATTGGTATCAGATCCTATAGTTCTTAAGCCTGAAATACGCTATGACAGTGGTCCATAGCAGATTAATTATGTGTATTTTACTTGCAGAAAAGTCTCTTTGCCATCCTTTCCTTGCTAATCTATAGAAACGTCTCTCTACCATTCTCTGCCTGCTAATTTGCAGAAACGTTTCCTTGCCTATCATGAGTGCACATTTCAGTGTCAAATCTAAGGTATTACATTCCTTTTGCCTTCCTTACCATTATTTGTGCTAATTTGGTCCCTCTGCCTGCTAGTCTAGTCTGCATTGGTCTACCCTCATCCCTACACAAGCATTAAGTTATCACTCTCGCTCTCGCTCTCGACAAGGCTTTCCTGCATGAAACCCTCACCTAAGTCGTTGAGCTACAAACTCCATTTTTCCTCTTGATAGTTTCAATTTTCTTCACGATTTTGCCAATATTCAACAAATTGGCCGCTACAAAGCTGCAATTCAAAAATTGGAGTCTTTTATGGAGGCGTGACCACTCTAACCAGTCCAAACCTACGATTCGAAAAACTAGCGTACGACATTAGCTTTGTATGGCCTCCACATACAGTTTGAACAGGTGAGAAGTCGTTTGCAACAGCTTGTCTCCCTCCAAATTTGTCACACGAATTCCCATATCCATATCTATATCCTACCACAAGATCTATGCCCGGAGATAGAAATTAGGTCCCTGATAGGAGTAGGAGCATCCAGGAATTTCGTTATCATCTCTAGCTTGTCGCACTCACCATTCTCGGAAAGACATTTCACCACAACAATAGAGCCATCGCTAGGCAAAATTGTCTTGTAAACCCTACTGAAACCCCCACTATCGAGCAGCTCATCCTTGCAGAAACCCTTGTGGCGATGTAAAGCCTCACATAGTTGAAAACCCTCAAGTTATCAGAGCTAACTTCAATGGGCTCTCTCTTCCATATTGATAGGTGGCAGCTATAGTAGGAGACGAAGATATTCTGCAATCCTCCCTCTCTGGTATTCTCGTGCATCCCTTTGTATCGGGTCTATAGGTGGTTCTATCTTGGTCTACGATCCACCCAACCTCAACATAGAGAGCCTTGAGAACTTCATTGTTGTCAAAATGATTTGAAAGCTTGTAATTCATGTAAATCATAAGCCTTGCAAAGATATTGGCTTGTATCATTCTTCACCTCCTCTCTCGTCTTTTATTGTTTTTTCACTCCTTTGAAGTTGGCAAGCAACCGCCTTAAGTCATATTGACAACTACTCTGAGCAAGATACAAATGGTTTGCATATTTTACCAATTCAATAATTCACACAAAGTTATATATACATATGGACGTTTATGAAGCCCTCGTAGGAGAGGATGGAGTAGAGAAGTCTTGTTTGTGATGTTAAGGTCCTTCATTCAAAAATTGATGTGGATCATAAGTCTTGATTAGCTTCGAAAGTGCATTTATATATGAAGGGTCCATCATTGAATTTGATCGATGGGTTCATGGTGTTGATGTTGCAACATGCAAAGAGGTGATTGAACATATGCAGGAAGACCGGGCATACAAATTCGAAGAATGTGCATTGAATACATTGTGTCTGCACATGTAGATGGTCTCGACATCAAACGTGGAGCACAATCCCATTCTTCATAGATCTGTTTCAGACAATGAAATTGATTCTACAAGAGAAGAGCTTACTGAAGATGCAGAAGCTTTTGTTCAAAATTGTTTGAAGGTTTCCACTACATTCATTCGCCATTGGTATTTTGCATTTATGGTCTCAAACACTAATGTGATCTTTCTAGTTCCTCTCATTAAAGTTTTCTAGTCAAACTAGAAGAGACTAACAGACTCAAAAGCATCGACGACACATTTAGAAGAACAATAGTATCTTGCAAATAGTTTTTTTGTAAGTTTACTTGTACCTTTTTTAAATTAAGTTGATTTACATTGTAAACGAGTGCATTTTTTGTAGAAGCTGACACCCTTCATTTGTTGAGTTTGCATTGTAGAATCTTATTGTTAAAGTGTGGAGTTACAGTTCTTCCCATACCTAGCCTATCAGCGGTGCATGAACAAGTTTAGTTTTCTCTTTCCAAGCCAATCATCAGACCTTGGGAAGAAATCAGAGACAATAAGCACAGAACAAGTATCAGATATGAAAAGGAAGTTACCTTTCATATTCCAGATTACACCAAACCAATCTAGTTCCAACGTGTTGGATTGCTTCAAGAAAGTTCATATTCACCTACTCCAATTCAAGAGCAGATTCCTAAATGCCAACATTGTCATCAAGTTGGCCACATGGAAGATCAGTGTTTTGATCTTCGTCCTTGTGAGCATTGTGGAAAGCATAATGATCTTTCAGACAGATGTTCCAAATGCAAGAAATCTGCAAGAGTAAAGAACCACTATGGGTGGATCACATTTTGGCAATGGTAATCAACAGTCAAAATGATATATCAGTGATACCAAAGAATTCAATTTTTATTATTGACACATCTTGCAGTGGAAAGATTTGCATCTTCTCACCTTGTACCTGACAAGGGGGGATAATATCAGTGATTGACAGTCATGCTTCAAGTTTCAAAGCCCTATCAATCAAGCAATAACAAGCAAGCGTGATTTGGTTTGTGGTCATTCCAAAACCACGAGATTGGTTTGTAGTTTTCCTTAAACCTCCATGGAGAAGAAGACAACAACTTATTCTAAACAACAGTTTGTGTTCATCTTCAAGCCTCCATTCGAGAGCACTTTCAATTAGCAAATGAAATCATCTTCTAGCTAAATTAGGAAATGTTCTGGGAACCATCAAGCCTTAGAGTCAAGTTCCAGGGTTTGCGGTCTACCTTAAACCACCATCACCATTGTTAGGGTCCTAACCCGCACATAGGTAGAACAATATATTTGGATGTAATAAAGGTCAATATTAATAAGGCCTTTCAATAAAATAGAATAAGGCGGATGTAAGAAGACCTAATAGAAGCTTCCGCTTCTAGAAGGATCTTCCTCTAGATGTTTCTTTTAATAGACATATTTTGTATAAATAGGAGTCGAGGGTATGAGAACCCTAGCTTGGATAATATTGTAATAGAGTGTTGCCCAACTGGAGGTTGCCCCCTCGAAAAGGCCTGTGAAAATTGCTTTCAGAATCAAAGTGTTATTTTTGTTGTTGTTCTTATATCATTTCAGTGCTATTGTAGTGATTGTTCTGGTTATATTGTTGTTATTCTACCATTACTAGCATTTTATTAATGTTTTGCATACTTTTTATATCTGGTATATTACAAGTGGTATCAGAGCACTTTCCTCGGCAGAAAGTGTGGGTTAAATTTTTTTTCAGGGTAGAAACGTATTCTAGCATCTTTAAGCCACAGAGATCTGTCATTACGCGCATAAACCCGCGGTTGAGGGATTCATACACGCAGAAAATACAAGTGGTTCTTAAGCGCACATTTGTTGGACACCCTTGTAACCCCTGTTGGTACCCCTTCGAGTGGTAGCGCATCAAACAGCACCTGTGTACAGATCGACCTAGATTACCTGAAGCCCCCTTTAGATAAACCGATCGGCCGCCTGACTGCTATAGTGTCACCAAGAATAGCACTTGGGAAGATACTCTCTAGTACCTGGGTAGTCGAGTAGTACAACTAAGGGTACGGTCTATCCTCCTTAGTTAGTGCCCTGAGATATTGGGTCGAGTACTACTGTTGGACCCCGCACATATATCAGAGAGCTATAGCACAGGGAAAACCCTTGTATGTAGAACCCTTGAATACCTAACCCTTGGGGACAAAAACATAAACAAATTAAAACACACAAGATTTATTGCCGCGCAACTGTGTTCGGGTTGCCAAATCACTACACATTTCTTCCTGGTTAAGCATTTGGGCATTTCATCACTGCAGTATTCTTCAGACCGGAGTATAACTCCGCAGGTGTAAGTTTGGGAAATTTTTCACCATTATTTGAGACCTATTCCATTGGATTCATCTCTTCGCCCTTATCACATTCAACCATATCATTTTTCAGCAAAATTTTTTACCCCGCCCGCCCCTTTTCAGTTCCCCCAAAATCCTCATGGCCCATACCCATAGCCAAGACTTGGAAGCTCGCTTCAACACCTTGCAATCTGGTCTCATCGATACCCAACAAGCAGTGAAACAACTCAGTGCCAATGTTGCCACCATCAATACAACCATGCAGTATTCAATGGAGGAAATCAAACAAGACCTCACCACCCAGCTTGAATCTGTTTTTTCGACACTCTGCACCAAACTGCATATCCCTACAGATAACCCTTCCTCTTCCTTACCTCCATATACTCAAGGTGACCATTCCTCTCATTCCCATAACTTTCAAAACCATCACTTTCAACGTGACATACGCCTTCCACAGGTGGATGTGACCAAATTTGATGGCTCGGACCCCACTGGTTGGGTAACCCAAATGGAACATTATTTCTCTTTATACGGCATTACAGATGACTTGTCCAAACTCCGGTATGGTTTTCTCCATCTAGATCAAGAACGTTGGCAATGGTGGCCATGGAGAAAAACTTCTCGTCAAGGGTATATTGCTTGGACACAGTTTGTGGCAGAGCTTTATGAACAATTTGACACTGACACCAACCATTTGGGTCATTTGACAAAGTTGAAACAATTAGGAACAATGGAAGACTTTATAGGCCTTTGAGCGTCTGGATTTTAGAATAAAGGGCATGTCTGATGCCTTTTTCCGAGAGTGTTTTATCAGCAGCCTCAAGGATGAGATTCAGGCCCATGTCCTCATGGCTCGGACTCAGAGTTGGGTGGAGGATACTAAAAGCGCTAAATAAGCACAACAAGTTGTATCTTCTCAAAACCGAAAACCCTCCTTTATCCCTCGCCCTAAACCAGTAAATCCCACTACTCCCTCTGCTCCACTAAAGATCCAAAAATTGACCAAGGCAGAAATGGTTGAACGCCAACTCAAAGGTCTTTGTTATAACTGTGATAACAAATATTTCTTGGGCCACAAGTGTAAAGAACAAAATCTTTTTATGGCCATCTCAGAGGATATTTCGGAAGAGGATGTAGAAACTCCCCTTGTGTCTGAGTCACCTGAATCCACTGACATAACCCCTCCCTCAGACCCTCCCGAAGTAGAACCGGTCATTTCCCTCAATGCTCTCACTGGCTTCTCCGCTCCCCAAACCCTCAAGCTAATCGGTTACATCAAGCATCGGAAGGTCATCATTCTAGTTGATAGTGGCAGCACCCATAATTTTATTCATCATTGCATTGCCCAAGAAACTCATTGCTACATCCATGTCGTCAATAATTTCTAAATCATGATTGCCAATGGTGGTTCCATGAAATGTGGAGGGCGTTGTAAAAATGTGTGTCTCCAAATGGGTGACTACCACCTGAAATCCCATATGTTTTCTATCGACATGGGAGGTTGTGACCTTGTGTTGGGTGCATACTGGCTAAGGACTTTGGGTCCTATTCTCATGGATTTTAAAGACTTAACCATGCAATTTGACCAAGAGGGCCACCAATATAAGTTCCAAAGCATCACCGCTGGATCACCTGAGGTCATTAGTTCCCATTGCATGGAAAAGCTGCTCAAAAAAGGTCATTCTGGTGTTATTGCCCAACTCCATGCCATAGAAGCAACAGAGACACCCTCGGTCCCACAAGACCTCCAAGCCATCCTTTCTAAACATCAATTGGTCTTTTCCACTCCCCAAGGACTCCCTCATTCCCGTGGTGTTCATGATCATTCCATTCCCCTTGTACCCAGAAGCCTTCCTCCCAATATATGTCCATATCGTCATCCATTTTCCCAAAAAAATGAAATTGAGAAAATGGTCCAGGAACTCCTTAATGCAGGCGTTATCTGCCCTAGTACGAGCCCCTACTCTGCTCATGTGGTCATGGTATTGAAGAAAGAAGGTTCTTGGCGAATGTGTCCTGACTTCTGTGCCCTCAAAAAACTTACCATCAAAGACAAATTCCCCATTCATGTCATTGATGACCTCCTAGATGAATTGAGTGGTGCCCAGTTCTTCACTAAATTTGATCTTCGTTCGGGCTACCACCAAATACGTTTGAAAGAGGCAGACATTCCCAAGACTGCCTTTAGAACTCATGAGGGCCACTATGAGTTTTTGTTCATGCCCTTTGGCTTGTGTAATGCCCCCTCCACCTTCCAAAGCCTCATGAATCATGTCTTATGTCCTTTTCTCCGCCATTTTGTCTTAGTTTTCTTTGATGATATCCTCATTTATAGCAAAACCTGGACAGACTATCTTGCTCATATGGATCGAGTTCTCCATCTACTCTCTCAGCACCAACTTTTCCTGAAACAGTCTAAATGTGCTTTTGGTGCCTCAGAAGTAGAATACTTAGGTCATCTGGTTGGCAAGGATCGCGTCAGGGTGGATCCTAAAAATATTGAAGCTATGAAAGACTGGCCTCACCCAAAGACTCTTAAGAGCTTGCGTGGATTTCTAATCTTAACAGGGTATTATCGCAAGTTTGTTAAGAATTATGGGAGGATTGCAGCACCTCTCACTGCTCTCCTCAAAAAGAACTCTTTCACTTGGACTCCAGTCATTTCTCAAGCTTTTCAAACCTTGAAAATGGCCATGTGAACCACTCCAGTCCTCGCCCTTCCCGATTTCACAAAGACCTTTGTGTTGGAATGTGATGCCTCAGGGAAAGCAATTGGTGTTGTCCTTATGCAAGAGGGTCGACCTTTGGCCTTTACCAGCAAGTAACTATCTGAAATAAATATGGGCAAATCCATCTATGAAAAGGAAATGTTGGCTATTCTGCATGTCGTTGATCTGTGGCGCCCTTATCTATTGGGGAAACGTTTCCAAATTAAGACAGGCCATCAAAGCCTCAAGTATTTTCTGGAACAACGCATTTCCTCTCCAGAACAACAAAAATGGGTCACTAAGCTCTTTGGATATGATTATGAGATCATTTACAAGAAAGGCAAAGACAATGTGGTTGCGGATGCACTTTCCCGAAAATATGAAGATGAAGGACCCATTTTTTCTCTTTCATTCATTGTACCAGATTGGCTCCAAGCCGTTCACAAGGAATGGCTACAAGATCCCAAAAGTTCGCATCTGATCCAACAATTGCAGTCCAATGCTCCAGCTTCCCCAGGGTACTCTTGGATCCATGATGAACTTCGATACAAAGTCCGTTTGTATTTAAGTAAACAATCAAAGCTTAAATCCACGATATTTTCTGAGCTTCATGCTATACCCACAGCAGGGCACTTCGGGTTCACCAAAACCTATGACAGGGTCAAACGTTCCTTTTTCTGGGATGGTATGAAACAGGACATTCATAATTTTGTTGTTGAATGTGATGTGTGTCAACACAACAAGGGAGAAACAGTCAAATCTTCAGGCACACTACAACCGCTCTCGATTCCACCTACTATTTGGAAGGATATCTCTATGGATTTTATTATCGGCTTACCCAAATCGGGAAATAAATCAGTCATCATGGTGGTTGTTGATCGTCTTTCCAAGTATGCTCATTCCTGTGCCCTTCAACACTCGTTTACAGCATCCACGGTGGCTCAAATTTTCATGGATCATGTCTTCAAGCTTCATGGCATGCCGCACTCTATTGTTTCTGATCGCAACCCAACTTTCACAAGCAATTTTTGGCAAGAACTGTTCAAGATACAAGGCACCGAATTGCATCTCAGCACAGCTTATCATGGCCAAATGGAAGTTGTCAACAAGTGTTTGGAAACATATTTGAGGTGTTTTGCCTCAGAAAAGAAAAATCAGTGGAATCAATGATTACCCCTAGCTGAATGGTGGTACAACACTTCATACCATACAGCGACACGCATGACTCCTTTTGAAGCGGTATATGGACAAAAGCCACCTTCAGTTCTCTCATACTTATCGAGTGCCTCGAAGGTCCAGGCGGTTGACCAAACACTTACAGCTCGAGAGGCCATTCTCCATACCCTCAAAGAGAATTTGGTCATGGCACAGAATCGCATGAAGCAACACGCAGATCAAGGTCGCTCTGAACGTCAATTTGCAGAAGGGGATCAGGTGTTTCTTCGAATGCAACCTTACAAGCAAACTTCCCTCAAGGTCGAGCATTGTCAGAAGCTAGCACCCAAATTTTATGGTCCTTATACCATTCTCAAGCGTGTGGGACAAGTAGCCTATTAGTTAATTTTGCCCAGCCATTCGAAGCTACATCCTATTTTTCATGTTTCATGCTTAAAGAAGGTGATTGGAGCTAAGTGTCAAATTCAAACCAACCTTCCCAAGTTAGCTGAAGAAGGATCCATTTGGCTACAGCCAGAAGCAGTTTCGGACCAGCGTGAGCGTCGCCTACGTCAGAGAACCATCAAGGAAGTGCTAGTCCAGTGGAAAGATACAACTCCAGCAAATGCCACTTGGGAACCAGCTACCATTCTGCAACAATTTCCTCATCTCAAGCCTTGAGGACAAGGTTGTTTTTAAGGGGGCGGACATGTTAGGGTCCTAACCCGCACATAGGTAGAACAATATATTCGGATGTAATAAAGGTCAATATTAATAAGGCCTTTCAATAAAATAGAATAAGGCGGATGTAAGAAGACCTAATAGAAGCTTTCGCTTCTAGAAGGATCTTCCTCTAGATGCTTCTTTTAATAGACATATATTGTATAAATAGGAGTCGAGTGTAAGAGAACCCTAGCTTAGATAATATTCTAATAGAGCGTTGCTCAACTGGAGGTTTCCCCCTCAAAGAGCCCTGTGAACATTGCTTTCAGAATCAAAGTGTTATTTATGTTGTTGTTTTTATATCATTTCAGTGTTATTGTGGTGATTGTTCTGGTTATATTGTTGTTATTCTGCCATTACTAGCATTTTATTTCTGTTCTGCATACTTTTTATATCTGGTATATTACAACCATTTAGTAGAAAACATCAACTTTTGCTATCCATTTGGTTTGTGGTCATCCCAAAACCACCAGATTCAGAGAGCACATTCAGTCGTTGGTAGCTATCCACCTCCAGATTTTAGTTGTCCACTTTCAAATTTCAACTCTCTTCTTGGACTCACATACACCTCTTCGGATTAAGGGGGGAATGTTGGAAACGTACTCTGATAGGATTACTCACTTGATGGAATATGAATAGTCAAGTGATAGGAACCGTCATCGGAAGTTCCAAGAGACCTCTTGGAAGACGAATCCAAAGGTCAAGCTCATGTATTTATAAATGTATCGTATTAATGAAAAAGCATTCCACGTTGATATCCATTTCGTGTGCATTCCAACAATAGACATGAGGGCAATGTTGTCTTTCAGAGTTGTTAGTCCACAGTGGCAAACATGGGAACTAGGAAACACTGAGAAAGCAATGCACCACATAACTACCATTCTTGATGAGGGTTGGTGGGGTTGAGTTGAGTTTTTTTTTCCATAAAGAAATCACTATTTGATTTTCTACACCTTTGTGATACACCTATGTTAAGTGAATTTTATGAGGAAATTGGCCTTATATTGGAATGAATTTAGAAAAAGTTCTTAAAGTGTATGTAGCGCACATTTTTCTGGCTACCAAGGCTTAAACGATCTTAAAAGAAATCTATAACACCCCTTTGTACATAACTCATACAGGCATTATATAATCCACATGCGTTTAAGCAAAGAAATACATTTAAGCTCAAAGTAAACATATTATTTACTGCTATAATAACAATCAATAACATTAACATTAAATTGATATGCACAGCAGAATACATGATAATTATAATACACAGAGATACAGAAACATAATTAAAGCATCATCTGGTACTTATCTTTGAATAGTGTAGTTCCACCAACAAAGTGTAGGCCTTCCACGAACCTCCCAGCCTTAGACCACACTGCTCATCAGCTCAGCAGTGGGTCAGCCCCGAGTTGGGACTAAGCTCCACCCCAAGACAAGGAATCCTAGGCTAGGCTGAGGTTACAAGGAAATAGCACACAGCCACAAGGATGGAATTCTCTTCCAGGAACCTCCCACACTCACTGTCCACAGACCCTCATTCCCCACATGCCTGTTCCACCCAAGGAGTATACACCTTCTCTGTCACCTGGACAGTCCTTCGACTGCTAATCTCCCTTGCCTTGGGTTACAGGAATAGGCCGGATCAGAAGTCTCCGAGCTCTATGGCAGCTACAAGGTTCCTTCCAGGAGTTCTCTCCTTCCTCTGCGCACTCTCTCACCTGGAGGGAGTCGCTCACAGGTCCAGCAACCTGTTCTTCCAACTTCAACCACCTCTCTCGCCTGGGGAGAGTGTTTTACAAACTAGCCAACAAGCCACACATGATCAAACACTACACGTCCACCACAATCAATGGGAATCCAGACACGAACACCCTAGAGCAGCTCCAGACAGGTGCAACAGCATAACCAGGCTTAGTAGGGACGGGACACTTCCGTTTTCTCAATCTGGCAACACGGGATAGACTCACACTCTGGATTCTCAGGGATGCGTGACGATTCATCCACGTAGGGGTCGATTCAGACTCCCTGATTTAGAACAGAGAAGGGGTGTACCATCTTTCCAGAACAAACACAGACTCTTTCCCGAAATCAACACAGGCTTCTCGTTCAGGGAATGTACACATGGGTTTTATCAGAGTCAGACACAGACTTTTCGAATCATAGGGACGCACGAAGGTTCTCTGCAGGAGTCGGGTTGGTCGTACTATCCAGGGCTCCGTACGCGTTCAGGCAATCGGGTAGAATGGAGGAGGAACCCTTCTCACGGCTCACTCTGGTCGTTTTATTCGCATGCGTCAGGGTTGACACTTGTCACCCATGGAACTGCATGCGTTCTACCAGCACGCATCACCCTTGTACGTCCTCCCCTTGCCAGAAACTTAGAATAAAACATAAAATGCACATGTCTTTTTGGGATAATATTAAAATATTATTCCCAGGCTTAAGCCCCCTAGGCTTAGGCCCCAGGCTCAACACTTAGTCTCTTTCCCACCTTCCAGCCCCTAATTCCTTTCCCACTCTGTGGATGCTCAGTCCCCCTTCACTCAATCATCATGGTCGGTCTGCACCTGGCGGTGTTTTTTGTTTTTGTTTTTTTTATCAATTTTATTAAATGTTCTGCATACATACAAGTACAAAATCAGGCCCTTGGCCTCCAACCCTTAGGCTCTCTAGCCTCACAATCACATAAGTCCACCGGTTTATACAAACTTGGCTCACCAGCCTATAACACATATTTACAATTTCTTTCAGAACATGGTTTGCAACGAGGCTCAGCCTTGGGGACACTACAATCCCCCTCCCCTTCTTTTTGCACTGTCCTCAGTGCAACTTTACACAGCATCTGCAAGCTTTTCAAAAAATTTCAAAAAGATGCGGGTACTCTGCCCGCATAACATCTGCATGCTCCCATGTCGCGTCCTGAGGACCGTATCAGGTCCACTGGACCTTTACAAGCTCTATGGCTCGATTCCGGAGCTATTTGTTTTTCCTGTCCAATATGCGCACAGGATGCACTTGCAGGACACCTTCTAGTTCCACATGAATCACATTCCAATCGATAACATGATTAGCATCAGGTACATATTTCTTAAGCAGTGAAATATGAAACACATTATGTACAGTCATAGATGCAGGTAGTGCAAGCATGTATGCAACTGGCCCAATCCTTTCCAGGATCTCAAATGGCCCACAAAATCTTGCTACCAATTTGGCGCAACTTCCCAACCTCAGGGAACTTCTGTTAGTTTTCACTTTCAAGAAAACATGGTCACCCACTTTGAATTCTCTATGGGTTATGTTACTGTCAACGTAACTTTTCTGCCTATCATGGGCAGCTTTCAGATTCCATTTAATTTTTATCATTTGATCTTCCATCTCTTTGAGCAGCTCAGGCCCAACTACTGCTCTGTCAGCTAGATTATCCCAGCTCACTGGAGTGTTGCACTTTCTTCCATAAAGTGCTTCGAATGGGCTCATCTTCAATGATGCATGATACCCATTATTATAGGCAAATTCTACCAAATGCAAGTAGTCTTCCCACCTTGATGGTTTATCCATCACATACATTCTTAGTATGTCTTCTATTACCCTGTTCACCCTCTCTGTCTGACCATCAGACTCAGGATGATACGTTGTACTAAAGTTCAGATTCATTCCGAATCCTTTGAACAGTGTTTTCCAGAAATTCAAGGTGAATTTCGGGTCCCTATCAGACACAATTGTCTTAGGAATTATGTGCAAGCGTGCAACTTCTTTTAAAAAGATATCAGCAACATCAGCTGCCCTGTGGGTGGTTTTCAGTGGAATAAAATGGGCGGCTTTAGTAATCTTGTCCACCAACACCATGATTGAATCATGCTACTTGCTTGTTCTGGGCAATCCTATGATAAAATCCATTGTTACCACGTCCCATTTCCATTCAGGAATGGGTAAAGGCTGCAGCAACCCTGCTGGGTGCCTATGCTCAACCTTAACCTTCTGGCACTCCATACATCTGGCGATGTATTCAGTGATTTTCTTCTTCAGACCCGGCCAAAAATAATGGCTTTTGACTGCTGCCACAGTCCTCTGATATCCAGGATGTCCAGCATAATCCACGTTATGCATTTCTTTTAGAATTGTCAGCTTCAATTCTTGGACATCGGGTACATACACTCTGTTTTTATACAGAAGTAAGCCATTAGTTCCCAAGGTGTAACTTTCCTTGGTCTGTGGTCTCTCATGTTGTTGTAGCTTTGCTACTAAACCTCTATACTGCAAATCAGCATTTGCAGCTTCCAAAATTCTGTCTTTAATCTCAGTTCTGTACATGCTAATGGTTGTAGCATGTAATTTGTGCACTTTTCTGCTGAGTGCATCAGCCACCTTATTTTTTTTCCCTTTGATATGCTTGATATCAAAGTCATATTCACACAGGAACTCCAACCATCTGATTTGTCTGGCATTTAAAGTCAGTTGATCAAATAAATATTTCAGACCGTTGTGGTCTGTTCTTAATTCGAATCTCCTTCCCATGAGGTAATGTCTCCATTTCCTCAATGTGTGGACGATTGCTGCCAGCTCTAAATCGTGAGTGGCATAATTCCTTTCATGCTCTTTCAGATTTTGGGACTCATAACAAATTACAAATCCCTCTTGGATGAGAACTCCTCCCAGCCCCTTCTTACACGCATCGGTGCACACTACGTAATCCTTATTTGGATCTGCAATCTTCAGGATTGGAGCACTGGTTAGCAGCTACTTCAATCGCTGGAAGTTGCTCTCACATTCTTCAGTCCACTGGAATTTATTCTCCTTCCTTTGCAAGGAAGTGATAGAATGAGCTATCTTTGAGAATACGGCTATAAACTTTATGTAGTAGCTTGCCAGACCCATAAAAGATCTAACTTCTGCCACATTCCTTGGCGCTGGCCATTCTCGGATGACCTCAACCTTTTCAGGATCCACAGCGATCCCTTCTTCAGATATAATGTGTCCCAAGTAATGAATCAGCCTTTGATAAAATGAGCACTTGCTCAGTTTTGCGTACAGCTGGTGTTCTCTCAACACCTGCAGCACCATTCTCAGGTGTTGCTCATGTTCTTCCTCTGTCTTGGAATACACCAAGATATCATCCAGGAAGACTATGACAAACTTGTCCAAATAATCTCTGAACACCCCATTCATTAAGCACATGAAAACAACAGGCGTGTTTGACAATCCAAACGGCACCACTGTGAACTCATAATGACCGTACCTTGTTCTAAAGGCGGTCTTGTTGATGTCCTCATCATTTATCCTCACTTGGTGATATCCAGATCTGAGGTCTATTTTTGAGAATATTTTCGCATCCTTCAACTGATCAAAAAGATCATCGATCCTTGGCAGAGGATACTTGTTCTTGACAGTGACCTTATTCAACTGTCGAAAATCAATGCACAGTCTCAGCGTCCCATATTTCTTCTTCACGAATAGGACCGGGGCTCCCCACGGTGACACGCTAGGGCGAATGTATCCCTTCTTTAGTAGCTCTTCGAGCTGCAATTGCAACTCTTTCAGCTCTGGCGTACTCATTCTATAAGGTGCCTTCGAAATTGGAGCTACTCCAAGCATCTAATTTATAGAAAAATCGATGTCCCTCTTCGGAGATAGTCCAGGTACCTCCTGAAATACGTCCTTAAATTCTTTGAGTACCTTGTGGTCTTCCAGATTCGAGACTACATCTCGGGATGCTTCTTCCACCCGAGCTGCAAATAATTGACAGCCTTTCCGGTAACATTTCTTCAATTGCATGGCTGAGATTTCTCTAACAGCCACGGCTCTGAGAATTCCTTGGACTGTTACCTGATTTCCCTCTTCATTCAGGCATGTAAACCTCTTGTTACGGCAGTCCAGAAGGGCATGGTGTTGGTCCAACTAGTCCATCCCAATTAAGCAATCGTATGAGCCTAAAGGCAGAATGTTCAATTCAGCCTTGGTGCTCATCCCTTTCATGTCTACTGAACACGACTTAACCAATTCAGTGACCTTCCTTTTGGTTCCTGTGGCCAACTTCACTACCCAAGGCTTTTCATGTTTGCTTCTCGTTAGATGCAAACTGTCCACCATTCTAGGATCTACATAACTATGGCTAGCCCATGAATCAATTAAAATAACAAGTGGTCGGTTGTTGATTGTACCTTCCACTTCAATCATGTGCGATTGAAATTATGTTTGCTTGTTGTCCAGGGCTGCGTAGATCCTCGACATTCTACTGCCCATATCCTCCATTGTTTCAGCTTGCTGAACAATATGGACAGTTCTCACTTTATCTTTTCTGTGGGGTCAGTCTATGTACCTATGATTCCCTTTACAGCCCCAACACTCCATAGGTGGCGATCTTGGTATCTGCTCACTCCCTTCAACTTTCCTGGGCTCTCTAAAAGATGATTGTCCCCAAGGACTGTTTCTGAAAAAGGGAGGCATGTTTCCCTTCTGCCTCTGTTCTTTCTTAAACCTCTTCTGGTCATCCCAAGCCTTCCGAAAAGTAGGCTTTTCTCTTTGTTGTTCGTATAGACATTTCGCCCTTCTTATGGTTTCTTCCATGGTCTTAGGATCATAATACTGAATCTTGTCACCAATGGAAGGTGGTAGTCCACTCAGATACCTCTAAATTTTGACAACCTCGTCTTTGATGAACGGAACATACTTCAGTAGTTCCAGAAAACTTCGTTCATACTCATCAATGGTCATGCTGCCCAACTTGAGTTCGAAGAACTCCTTCATCTTTCTGTCATAATACCTTTTAGTCAGGCATTTCTTCTCGAAATACCTCTTAAATTCCTTCCAAGTGACCTCTTTCTCTCTGATGTGTTGCACCTGCACAAACTGATCCCACCACATGGATGTTTTTCCTTTCAGTTGATACATTGCAATTCTTCCTTTTGCATGGGCAGAATAATTCTGCAGTTGGAAATATTTCCTCATGCCAAGCAACCATGTCTCAGCATCTTCCTCCTTCTTATGTTCTCCATCAAATGTTGGAGGCTTAATCTTGTTCATCTCCCCTTTCAATTCATCATTTCCAGATTTTCGGTGTTTTCTGATAGGGGACGGGCTTGAACTACTGTGTGTCTCCTTGCCAGAATGCTTCAGGGAGAGACGGTAATGTCTGTTACCACTCCTCGATCTTCTTCTCCTCTCAGGGGTTCTGACACTTCTTGATCTACTTGTGTCACTTCCTTTTTCCAATTTCTTTTCTATTCTTTCCAGGCTCTTCAACATTTTTAAGTTGAATTCACCTTGTCGATCCCTGATTTTCATGAGCTTTCGGCTATCAGCTAGGCGAGCCTGGGCATCTTTATGCAATCTTTCGATGAGTTGCATCATATGTTCTTCCTTATCCATCTATTTTTCGTGCCCATTAGAGTTTGTTCCTTCGACTCCCAGGTTGACATCCCTTCCTACCCTTTCGTCCTCTGTTTCGGAGGCAATCTGCATCTTTTCCCACTCCATACTCGACATTGGTTAACTGGAATCCTGACTCTCGTTGAACTCTGCACACACACTGTGCAATTCAATTCGAAGTTTGTCAGGCCATTAAAACCTCACGAACAATCCACAACATTTATAAACCAATATGAACAAGAACAAAAGACGTTTCGATTCAAATAAGTTTTCTGAGCTCTCGTTGGACTCTGCAAATTCTGGGACTTCGGAACTTCGGAATCTCGATCCACGAAGATCCAACAGTTAAATCTTCATAACCAAAGTCACCCTTTCGCAACTCGCGATCTCGCGAGTTCGTGAGTCGAAGACCCTCGACTCATTTCCTCTAAATGTCGATACCCGAGATGCGACACGGGTATGGCTCCCTCCTCGCTAGCGTCTGCTACGCATGACCGTAGTCTAGGGCTAAGTGCTAGCACTCTTCGCTATTCACACCTTCGCGAGTTGTGGCGTCCAACCCTGGCACCTCCCTTTCACGAAACCCCGAGAAGCGATGTTGACTTTTCTCCTCACGTTCTCGCGACTTCGCGAGTTTCAATGTCGAGCTCCCGTGCTCTTATCTCGTGAGTCCCCGAAATCGTGAATTACTTTATTCTCCGAGCCCACAACATAGTTGTCGCCCTTCACCATCGTGGCATGTGGTACGTTCAGGAGGGTCCACGTCGCTTTTAACGACGTCATCGGGTCCCACCACTCTCGCCTGTCTTCTCGACTCACTGGCACGTGGTACGCATTCATGCACCCACGTCCAATCCAAGCATGGAATCCAACGGTCAGATCCCCTCCTCAGATCAACGGCGTAGATCTTTTCGGCATTTCGGGGTTTCGGGCATCGGGAGTTCATGCACTCCACATCTCGAACCTCCATCTGCCGAAATCCCGAAATCATTGTTTACTAAATTACGTGATCCAATGGTCAAGTTCTTCTCCCCATGATCTACGGTGTAGATCTTTTCGGCATTTCAGGGTTTTTGGGAGTTCGCGTATCGTGATTCCCACACTCCTGTGCGATTCAAAAGGGATTTAAACCCTGCGCATACTCTCCAGATCTGACGGTCACGAGGGTTCACCTTCCCTCCCGAGCAGATCCTAAGGTTCTAACGCTATTGGTGTGGAGACCTATTTTCCCATGGCCATAGACTAGATTTACGTGTTTCTAATTTTGGATATTTGGAGCTTTCTAGACAAGTTCGTTTTTTTTTACATATGCTTATTGTATTCAGTTGTGTAACCACAACATATTTAATAGGTATTAAACTGTGTACATGATCTATTTCATGTGTATGCTCGTAATTTTGTTATAATGTTATATCTGTAAAGGCCTAATGACTTAAGCATTAACTTAGTATTTTTGTCACTATATTGTTATGAATAGGGTTTTCTCCCTCTTTCATGTATCTCATATAATTTCACCAATACAAACATCCAATGTTTGGTGTTTATTAGAGACATATTCTTCAATTCTTTTGGATTTGTTCGAACAATTAATTGTTAAGTGTGTAAGTGCCCCATTGTCTCTAACTATTTACCTTTATCGTATTTTTGTTCCTATTTCCGTCACAATGGTGGTTCCATTTAGTTACAAGACCATTTCATATCCCAATTGGGCAAGCGTACACCTTCTCAATATGAGAATATATTCAATGAAGCCAACATGCAATATTCAACTATTCAAGCTTTCCTTTGGCTAAGAAGTCGCAAATGGAGGGTATCTAATCCACCAAAGTCACCCAAGACTTGCACCTAGCCCCAAGCACTTTTGCTAGCACCGGCATAAACGAGCACAAGCACAAACCTGTCATTGGAGAGACTTGAACCCTAGGGTGTGTAAAAATTAAACAATTAAATCGTTGAATTTAATTAATGCAAAAATTAAATTCAACCCATTGCATCAATCACACTATGGTTGGAAATCAAATAACAGAAGCATAAAACAGTTTCACACATACACAAGTAATTTCTCCTTCAAATCAATGTTTCATTCCTTCGAAAAACTTACAAGGAAACCTCCACAATCTGCTAAAAAATTATAGTTGCACAATCAAAACCGGTAGCTACATGATCAACAAATCACCTTGATTTGAGTTGTACATGTTGTATAGACTGTACACAATTCTGTGTGATTGTAAGGTACTATACAGATCCCTATACGGCCTCTACATGCTACCCAGATTTGCCTCTACATGAATCCCTGCTCTCTCTCTCTCTCTCTCCCTCTCTCTCTCTCCTAGCCGCTCAACCTGCTCTATTGTTCAATTGTATCTAAGCCCTCTATATTGACCTATCTTTATACTTTTAGTTGAAACCCTAATATATTTTTTAGATTTACCCTAGTCTAAGTCATAAATGCATAAATACACTTTATTAGACTCAACATATAAATATAAGCCTTTTCACTTTTTACTAAAGTGAATTACAAAATAAATTATTTTTCGAAAATAACTCTTACCACTTCCAACACGTCCATACTGAACCTGTGCAAAAGTTCTTGTCCGAGCTATATTTCTCAACGCTCCCTCATAGTGAGGAAGGAATTTTACACCAATCCAAGTCCGTCTTTGAATGCCTCAAACTTCCCTTTTGCCAAGGGCTCCGTCAAAATATCTACTACATATACGGGAGCTTCACTGCTCCCTTTTGAATCTGTACTCTTGAGTCCTATTTCTTCGAACTAGAAAAATAACTATCGAGCTGATGTCATATGTTGAGATGCCCCACCATCCACATACAACGTATTCCTCGAAATCGTGGTGGTAAAAAGGCAAAATACCAACGAGAAATCCTTCTCAAACTTGGCAACAAACTTGTTCATCTAAACTTCTATGAATGTTGCTACCTGCTTTTGTCATTGCTTCCCTTTACCCTTCTTCTCTAGACACAGTGATGCACAAAGACCGTGCTTATGAAAAATGACGCACTTGATTTTACTCGAGTGATTCTTCCTTGGTTGTGAGGTTGACTCCTCACTCTTTCCCTTACCCTTGTTGGGTATTTTACCTCCGCTCTTATTTCACTGACCGAATAGAGCTAAGTTCTCATCACCACCCTTCTTGCTAGCCTTTGGCTCCATCCGAGTCTCCTCCTGGATACAGTGATCCCACGGCCTCTCAAAGTTAGGAAGGTTCTCCCGAGCACAAATACCTTTGGCATATGGTTCCCATGAAGCTAGGAATCCATTCAATGCCATGTTCACTAGCTCTTCATCTACAACCTTCTCCCCAATTGTTGCAAGTTAATCACGAACCTGTATGACCTTCATAAGGTAACTGGTGAATGAGTCTGATATGGTCATCTCTATGGATTTGAGTTTGTTTCACAATATCATCTTCCTATTTATGTTCTCACTCTCATAGAGACTTATTGGAGCATCAAACATCTTCACTATCTTCTTCTTGGATATATGAGGGATCAAATGATCATTTATGGCATTCAAGATCATCCACTTGACATTCACTTCCCTCTTCTTGTGAGTTGTCAACTGCTATGGATCTGTAGAGAAAAGCACAACGTCCTTAACAATATCCCAGAGATCATTCTCTTCTAATAAAAGTGTAATCTTCACCTTCCATGATAAGAAATTCAAGGCACCATCCAATATGTTCTCAAACCTCATGCTCGCTAATGCCATCTCTAAGATCTACTACACAAATTCCCAAATCTAAAAATTAGTTTTCAAACCCTCCAACTGCTAGTCCTTGTCCTTTCTGACAGTGGATTTACCATTGCAAATCCTTGAGAATCTCAATTAGAATAGTTTTAATACCATGTAAAAATTCCAAGCCTGGATGACTAATGTCCTTATAAACTCAATTAAACAAATAAATCGTTGAATTTAATTAATTCAGAAATTAAATTCAGACCATAGCATCAATCACAGAGTCATTGAAAATCAAATAGCGGAAGCATAAAACAATTTCATACATACAGGTAATTTCTCCTTCAAAACAGCGTTTCATTCCTTCAAAAAACTTACAAGGAAACCTCCAGAGCGTTAAAAACTAGCAGTAGAAAGATCAACAAATCACCCTGCACTGAACAGTACGACATACTAAGAAAGTATGACCTGCTGAGAAAGTATAACATGTTGTATGGACCATACATATGTACAGCCTGTCCTTACGATTGTGAGGACCTACCAATACGACTGTACGGGCTTCCGTACGACTATACAGATCCCTATACGACCTCTACCTACTGCCCGGATTCACCTCTGCCTGAATCCATGCTCTCTCTCTCCTCATCAGTCAACCTACTCAACTGTTCAATTGTAGATAAACCCTCTATCTTGACCTTAGTCATAAATGCATGAAAACACTTTATTAGACTCAACAGCTAAATATAGAACTTTTCGCTTTTCACTAAAGTGAATTACAAAATAGAATTATTTTTTTAAAATAACTTGAACCACTTCCAGCACGTTCATACTAAACCTGTGTAGACATTCCTGTCCAAGCTATATTTCTCAACAGGTGGTACAATATTAATGCCATGCTTTCACCAACCCAACGAATCACCATTCATAGTGTGTAATTTTGATATATATTATTATAACATATTATGATATTAATATATATGGAATGCCAAAACAATTGACATTATTTCTCATTTTGACATTTAAGATTTTTTATTTTCTAGAATGTGGAAATCTTAAATTCTGGCTTTGTAGAAAGTAGAAATTTATGGCTTATAATTTCTACCATATGATGTTACATATATGATATTGATCACTGATGTATAATTTTGTTTTCCTGAAATCTAGAACACATATGATCATTGATCTCATTGTTATATGTATGATGTAGAACTTTTGATTTTGTATGAAATTAGAATTTCAAATTCCAGTTCTCTAACTATTTTCCTAAATTTTCTGTGTTTTCATGTAAAAATATATATTCATAAAAAATAGGGTGTTGCTTCACCAACTCCTAAATTCAGGATGGACACTGCAACTGCACAGCAGCGCGCCACAAATCTTCTGCCAATTCCAATACGCAGCCACAAATCATCTAACCTTGACACATTAAGATACTCATCATTGTCACATAACACATTTAATTACTCTAGAGTCTAAACGGATGGCTCTCATTTCAGTGGTCGTCCAGTGTTACTTGGTGTTAAATTATCCAGTGGAACTTCTTAGGCCGCTGAGTTGGATACATTTTCTCATGACAATATTCTCTACTTAATTAGAGAACTTGATGTTATTATCTGTTTTGTCAAATATGTGACTAGGTACCAAGATCATGTCTCGTGTGGTGGAGCAGCTTATCATTATAACAAGAGTGGATAATAGAAGAGACTTAACCCTTAATAATGATTGAATAGTAGTACAATAGAATTTGTGTGGCAGCCCTCTCCAGCCCCAATGGAGGTTATCCTTCCTAATCAGACTAAAAATGCCCTTTTGCCCCCAACAGGCTTAAATTGGGTATCAAATTAACAAGATACTGACCTAACTGTCTAGCCATCCTAACCAACACTTGTCTTTGGTTATAACTATACCAAGACATCATGGCAAGCAACATCACTGCACTTCACATCTGCCATGTACAACATTAGCACTAACTCTTACTAAATTAACATCTATAACTAACCCAAATGGATGGCTCTCAATTGAGTGATCAGTTCCAGTAATCGCCCAATGCTTCTTGGTGAGCTGGTGGGCCCAATAAAATTTTCATGCCAACATTCTCTAATTGATGGGAGAAGTAAATAATTGAATGTAAAATTTTGAAAATGCCATGAGGAACCACGATCATGCCTGACATGTTGGAGTAGCTCATCGTCCATGGCAAATAGAAGCATGGAGATTTATTTCTTATGAGCATCTCTACTCGAAATTTTCTGAAAGAATGCGGCTTTTGCTGCTGAATCTGTGACAAATCGACCAAGCACTGTAATAGTTGCAGTGCTGCTGCCAATTTTTTCAATGCCCCTGGAAAGCATGCAGATGTGGCTAGCCTCAAGTACTACCATAACATCAACTGTGTTGCAAGCATAATGAATTGCTTCAGCTATCTGCTTTGTAAGCCTTTCTTGAACTTGAAGCTTCTGACTAAAAAACTGAACTATAGAATTTATTTTTGACCTGTCAAGTTGTTCATTCCCTCTAACTGAAAAGTAGCCTATGTGTGCCACCCCAAAAAATGGCAGAAGATGATGCTCACATTGCGAAAAGAAAGGCACATTAATTTCAAAAAGAAACTGACTACAATCAATGTCTTCGTTGCCTAATGTTGAATGTAATACAGGAGGAGACCCTCGTCTTAGAGAGTTTGCACCATTCCAATCAAGACCATTCACTTGCAATAATGCTGGGTTTGTTAGACGGAAGTTCAAGAGCCACCAGACAAAGCGAGAGGGTGTAACCCGGAGTTCTTCCCTCTTAAGATCTTCACCAAGAGCATAAAGAATAGACTCTACTGCACCAATCATCATAGAATAGCTGACTCCATGCTTTGCCTGTAATTTTGAATTGAGCTGAGAGTTCATACCAGAAAACCTTTTTGGACCGTGGCCATTACATCTCAAGCCATGTTCCGATGTTCTGTCATTTGTAACTGGTAGTTGCAAGCCATCAACAGCCTGAAATGGACACCAACTTCTTTGCTGAACAACATATGCATTAGAGCAAGGCCACTCAATATTGATACCTCCAAGGCTCAGAACAGCAATAAACTCACTCCACGCATCACTATTTTCATCTTCAAAAACACCAGTACCGCTATGAACAGAAAAATGCATCCACCCAGGCATCTCCTCTGCCTGAGAATTAAATTTATAAGCATTTCCTTGTACTCCTGGAAATTGGACATGCCAACACTCCAAAACAACTGCAACACCTAAAGGCCTTATGGTGTCATGCAATATCTTGGATACTTCATTTGCCAATCGCTGTGGTGCTTGAAGCCTCTTAGCAAATACCTCTGCAACCCTGGATAGCTTGCTCAACCCAACAACCCGTTGACTAGATGAAATGTAGCCAATATGGAAACGTGCCTTGAAAGGTAACAAACAAGCCTCGCAGTATGAAAAATGGTCAATATTTCGCACCACCACCAACCCACCATTTCCTCCTCCACAGCCAGCTCCACTTTCTACACCAGCTTCTGGAAAGATAGCTCCTCCAACTATATCCTTGATGATCTGACAATAACCTGGCAACACAAACCATTCAAAGTTTCAACAAGTTAATACAATAGATATCCCACCTTGTATGATTCTATCTAAATTTCTACTTCATTAACAGCTGTCAAGCAAACAGTTTTTTGAGCTGATAAGAATTACATACATTGACTTACAATTAGTTTACAAAATAGCATCTTATCCATGGAGATAAGTTCCCACAAAAAATAACCAAATAGTAGGTAAACTAATGTTACCAGAAATTCTGCACAAAATCATGTCTCGAAGTGCTTGATAAATTTGAGTATAATTTCACCCACTTAACAAGGCCATTTGGTGCATAAATTCAGGTATGCTTGTACAGAGTATTATAAGCTTGAATAGTTATTGCCATAGTCATAGATAGCACCTCTGACCAGTTCCAGTGGAAAAATACTGCATCTGGGAGATTCATAACATATTAAATTTATAAAAAAATGTAACATTTCAACATAAAAAGCAACCGGGTGGAATGGGAATGGAAGGATCAAAACAGTAAAATTTACAATGAACGATATGCAGAGAGATATAAATACGAAAAATATGCATTATTCTTGAAATATGATATAAAGTGTGGCAACCAAAAACAAACATGTTAGAACAAGATCCTGTTTTTCCCAGTGTTCCACAGGGACGCATCCCCCAAGGTTGGGGGCGCACCCCCCACGCTTCCCACGCTCCCGGGATTGGGGGTGCCTGGCACACTGAAACGTTTCGCAAAAAAGGGGTCTTCTAGGCACACCCCCCCCCTCGGATTTGTTGCCAATAACCTCTGAAAAAATTTAAAACACAACAACGAAAAAATTTATATAAAAAACATAAAGCCTTCTAATATCTAATCCTCTATCTGATATTTCATTTTCAAAGGGATTTTGTCTTTTGCATGAAAAGCATGAACTGCCATGAGCTAGCCGCTGCTTCCCTTGGGCGATTTAGCGACTCTATTGGAGCAATTTAGCATCCTAGTCCTTGGAGTGATTTATCATTTCTCTAGGAACTTTGGAAGAGGGAGTGCATCGATTTGCTTGCTAAAGGAGTGTGTCGATTTGAATGAAGAGGGAGACGCAGTTTTCTCCCTTAGGCTGTTGATTTCCCCTTTAACATTTTCATATTTTATCATTTCTCTTGAGCTGATTTCAGATTTCTCTTTCAGCATATTTATGAGTCTCCTTCAGCAAATTTCTTCATCTAGCAGTGTGGAGGTAGGGTCAAGAGCCTCTGTCTCAAATCTGAAATCGAAATGCTTGCTGTTTTTTTTTAATTTCTGCGCAGTTTGTTTTTGTTTTTATCTCCATTTTTCATTTCCAGCCTTATGCTATATGCAACCAAATTACTTGGCCCCTTAACCAACAAAAAACCATGAAAGCAAAGTGGTGGGTCACGCCATTGGACATGCAATGTTTGTGGCCATTCTTCGGTTGGGAGTTATAGTCAGGACTCAGGTTTGGCAGCACCTTTTGGGAATAGGTGGCAAAGGGATTAATGCATGTACGAAATTAACCATGCTGCAAAGATCCGAGCTTTTGAGGATGCAAAGGGCACCTTCTCTAGCCAAAATGTCATGTCCCAAGCTGATCAGAATGTGGAAGCAACTGCAAGTTCCAAAAGGAAAGCTAAAAGCAAACCATCCATGGGCCTTATGCCTCCACCTTCTCCTGTGGAGTGGGACATCTTCATCCAGACAGAAGGATTCTCGATCTTGGGCAATAGGACCAACTATTACAGGGATGTATGGTAAGCTGAACCGTGATGATACCGATGATGCCATTGGCAAATTTCTTTTTACCAATGGCATTCATTTCCATGTTAGTCGCTCTCCTTATTATAAGGAGATGGTCTGTGCAATTGCAGCATTGAGACCCTTATATGTGCCCCCAGGTGAACATAAGTTGAGGACAGTGATTTTAGAAAGGCATGTGTCCAATATTAATGTGCAGAAAGCGCAGATGAGACAAACATGGGTGAGGTCACTTTACTCTAATGCTATGGAGGGGTGGACAAACATTGCCAAACGTCCACTTATCAACATCATAGTTACATGCCGAGATGGGCATTTCTTAGAGCTACTGATTTCTCTAGAAAGCACAAAGATACAGCTTTCCAATTTGAGCTTCTTTGAGATGCTATAGAGGAGGTTTGGCCTACAAATGTCGTGCAGATTGTCACAGATGCAGCAGTGGTGAGCAGATCAGCTAGGTTACTGTTTCAAAGTAAATACAAGCATATTTTTTCCTTCTTGTGTGCATGCACTCAACAATGCACTGAAAGACATTGGAAAAATTCAGTGGGTATACACCTTGGTGACAGTTGCGTGAGATGTGCAGATGTTTATCTGCAACTACCACACCGCCTTAGCCATGTATATCTCTCACTTGAGGAAGGAATCCCTCAAGCCCACAGAGACTAGATATGCTAGTCATTATCTCTTATTGGAGAGGATGTTGGAGGTGCAATCAGCATTGCAGGCCAATGGTCCCTTCAACAAGCCTGATGTGAGGGAATATTGTAATGACTTAGGCCAGGATGACCCCATTAGTTGGAGGACCATGCGATGATGATCCAAATATACAAAATCCTGCCATTTGCTTATTGTATCAGATTGTTAGTTCCTCCACATAAGAGAGAAATCCAACATCCTATCATTTGCTTTTTGTATCGGATTGTTAGTTCCTCCGCATAAGAGAGAAATTGGTCCACGTATAGCTTCATCCACTCTATCAAGAGAAATAGACTTGCCTCAAGGAGAGCAGAGAAGCAAGTTGCAGTGCACAGTGCACTATGTCTTGCGCATAGGAAGACACCAAAGTATCGGAGGGGACCAGCAACATGATGGGATGTGGATCCAGAGGATGGTGCACAGATAGATAGGGAGGATGGACCAAATGAGTTGCAACATCATTTGGTTGGTGTGCCATTGGTTACTCATGAGGGTGACTCTGACTCAAATAGTGACACTCTCTTTGATGGTCCTAATGACTTCATGCAAAAGATGGATGTAGAGGACCAATCAATGGGATTGACTCCTTGATGCATTGTTCATTGTCCATTATTAATTCAGTTTTACCTTTCGAGTCTTAGCTCTAGATACTGATGACCTCAGACCAAGTCTTTGACTTGTCAGTCTTTGCTATTTTTGAGCAATTTCAATTTTCAGACTTCAGTATCTACTATTTTGCTTAATACTATTTAGAATAATGAATTTAAATCAATGTATTTCATTTATGATTCAATGTATTTCATTTCCAAATCTAAATCATGTTTAAATCATTTACAAATTTGAATTTAGTATTTACATTACACAATGATGAATTTGCATGGGATGAATTGTTATTGTTGGGATTTTTATTGTTATTTTTATAATTGTAGAGACAGGACCCCCTATGCTAGGGACCTCAACGTCCCCCATGAATTTCCCTAAAATTTGGGGGGTGTCTCCACACGCCCCCCATGTGTGTTTCCCCTCTCCCATGCTCCCGCGTCCCAAAAACTATATGTAATACTTGACTATGCATGATATATACAATGTTGAAAACTTATTTCATACATAACATACAAGTACGGGTTTCGCACACTGGCAAAATGTTTCAGTGTGCATTTCCTTGTGTTTCGCAAAAAGAGGGACACAGTGAAATGTTTCGCTTGGCGTCTCCCAGTCCCGGGAATGTGCGAAGTGTGGGGGGCGCACCCCTGACCCTGGGGAACACATCCCCGTGGAACACTGGGTTTCATTCACTAACAGATGAATCCATCCACCATTCTAAGTTTTATCCCTATTAATATGCAAAAACACTAGCAAAGCTTAAGAAACTAATCAAAACTCAAATCAAATTCCACATTTCAGATCAACCACTGACAATATAATTAAAAAAATAAACTATATATAATCTCAAATTAATTTTTGTATTCCTAATTTGCTGAAACTGCATTTTACAAATCACTAGGACTATAAGCAGATAAAAGGCAAACAGCATCACCAAATTGTAAGATACAACAAATTTTACTTTGTCACTTTAACACATGCACAATACAGTTTTGTCATTGCTTTCTTTTAGAGATTCAACGTTGAATGACAATTGATGTATTGTGAATGATTTGAATCAGAAAATGAATCTAAATCATTGCTTTCAGTTTTTTTAGTTGTTTTGTAATCTAAAATTTTGTGTACCCCTGACATACCCCCATCCCCTGTTTTAAAAAGTGGCGTACGTATACACGCACCAGTAGCTGTAGCCACGCACACTAGCAACTTATATCTCAGGTGATTAAAGAAACAATAACATAAGAGATTGAATATTTGTGCTCTCATTATCCCGCTCTTGACATTTCTTATTGCACCGAGAGTCGCACTCTACAGCCTGGTAGGGGGGAGATTGTAACGTCCATCCACCCATTTCTGACACTCACATTGGCCAAAATATTAAAAAATAAAATAAAATAAATTGAAGATAGCTTAATCGATAAAAGAATAAAATAATAATAAGAAAACCAGTCTAGACCCATCTTAACCCCGGATCTATCAAGTGCCAAGAGGGATCAAATCCATGAGGTGGAAACCTCACCTTAACTATTTACACCCTCAAAAAGGTTTAGAGCTCCAGGGATTTGATCTCTCTCGGCACTTGATAAATCTGGGGCTAAGATGGATCTAGACTGGTGATAAGATAATTATATTAAAGTAAAAAAAATATATGTTATGAGGAAATCATCCTAGTTTTGTAAGATGGGAACTAAATGTGATGCAAAATCCAACGTTGGATTCACCTAAGTTTATACTATTATGAGCCTAAGAGCAATATGTTATTATAATGGAAGGAAACTCGCTGTAGAAATCTGGAAATCTGGAACTAATTTGGCAGGAACTGTAGTAAATTGGACAGTGACAATAGCAGTAAATCAGCACTAACAGCAGCAATTTCACCACTAATCACAGAAGATTCAGCACTGGTCATCAGTTGTTTGACGGCAGAGTTTTTGGGGAACCATACCAGCAGTTTTTCAAAGTTCAACAACCATAACAGCATCTAAATAACCATAAAATATCATATACTCTGGTAAATTAGTAGATAAAACAGAAACTTTCCTGAGAAAGTATGGTCACCAACTCAGGCCAAGATTATCCAGGGAAGTATATGTGCTGCTCTTATAGCCCGGCTTACTCTCCTATAGACTACCTGCAAGGAACCAAAACCCTGCCCCCTCATTCTCATTGCATACACCTGTAAATGGGGAAAGGGATACAAAAAGCCACCACTACAAAATTTGTGGTCAGTTCTAAACAAGGGGCCATAACCACGTACTTCCCAACAAAGCTTGTTCACAAAATATATAAAATATTTGTCACTAAGGGGTTCATTGGGTGCAGGTGTCACCAATTAGGTGGCCCTTAATTCTAACAAAGAAATCATATTCTAAGGCTGCCATCCAGCCTCTAAATCACCCTTAATCTATGCTTAGCCCATCTGACACGAAAGTGGGAGTTGAAACTTAGTTTCTTCACTGCTGAGAATGATAATGCCATTTCTTCTAAGACCTGGAACAGTATATATATTCTAATGTACCATACCAGTGCACTCTCCTTGAATTGATTTGCCCCAAAGTTGTAGTGATTGATATTGAAGTATTTGCAAATTCTGGCACAACATTAAGGACACAGATTATCCAGATAAAGAAATGGCAATCTGCCCACAATTTTTTTGTCATGATAGGAAACCAATAAGGCAACATAGCCCATCACTTGGACAAGAAACACTTTTGAATTGATTACTTCCACTGTTGAAACTGCAGCTTGTCTGACACAGGCTTCAATCAATGCAAGAGATGCCAATGCAGCTGAACCAATGGCAAAGCCCTTGCAATTGGCTGCCCAAGCTGCCAATGTTGGTAAAAGTGGAAGTAATTCAATGACCCTCACTTAAACCTGTATCTTATCTCTCTTCAACAGCATATTGATTATAAGGTCTTATGTTAGTAGAACTGTACCAACAATTTGCTAGACGGTATCCTCAACTAATATGGAAAGGCATTAAAGTACCTGCTTATGGCCTCCACATGACACTAGAGCATTGCCCTTTATGATCTAATGTAATTTGGCATAATGTAGGAAGCAAGAACTGAACAGAAAGGGCCTTTCTTCACTTTCTCCTGTAACAGAAAATATATGGCAGAAGCTGTTGAGATTGGTTGAAACTTTGACATATGCTAAGGGTGACTCTGCAAAGTACCTCCCTATAATGCAGATAGATGCCAACAAATCATCATCTTTCATCGTGCCATGAACCTTTGCATCTAGTAGAAAGTAAAAAATGAAACCAACCAATTAATTCAAAGCAGATATTGCTTTAACCGTGCTAGATTCATCAATGTATGTCTTGTTTGTCACAAACAACAAGCATTTGATATCAACTTGATCATATTTTCTATCAATGCATAAACATCAGCAAGGTCTCATTGTATTATGGTGGCTTCTTCCAGGTTAGAGCCTACTACATTGCAATACTCGAATACGAAGTCAGCAAGCTCATTTAAACAGAACTTGCAACCATTGATGTTTCTAACTGAGCAGAAGATACCTGTCCAAGCAAACTGTATTTCAATCTCTGGTAGGTTTATTGGACCTATTAAACAATCCTCTCCAAACGTTCCTATCATGGACTTCGCCAAAAGAATTGCCAGATTCCTTTTATCAGCAACCATGCAATTTCGATTCATTCCATTGTCAATACGAACATATGTATGTCACGCAGTATCTCTGGAGCTGGACTGGAATGCATTATGTATAGAATCCAAAAGTGTTGAAATCAAAAGAATAGCATCAAACTTGAGTAATATTTGTTGGATCGCAAACTGCCCAAAAATTGCAACAGCTGCAGACTCTAGTTCATTTACATATTTAGTAATCTATATGTTCGTGGAAATTTTTGGCCAGCCATAATTGCATTCATTCACTGCCAATTCTATCAAAAGGGAATCTGCACATTCATCAGCGGGCGAATGGTAAACATGATTAGAAATTATAGGTATGGCCTTTGAATCACAGAGTGAAAGAAATCCTTTTTCGGAAGTTGGCACGATTCCCAATAAGCATTCAAAATATTCTGCACAATACGTTGTTTTGGCTATGCTGAGGCAGAACTCCTGAGTGAGAAGGCAATTACAGAACAGGAATGCGCACCTTCTACCAGTGCCATACCTACTATGGTGAGAGGAGATATCGGGCCTACACAAATTTGTAAGTTGTGCCTCAGTCAGTCCTACTTGATCAACAACTTCATGGGCAGCACAACTTGTTGGCCTAGAATGACTTCTAAAAACCAGTATAGATCTTCCAAAACATTCCTCAAATAGAGGGCTCGCTGCTCGCTTTATTTTGGTGATGATGCCATAATCCTGTAGAGGTTCAGAGTCCAAACAAATGATCACCAAAGCACATGTGACAAATAGATAAGGGTGTTTTGTAATGAATTGTTGGTTTCTCTCTGAAATATGGTAGAAAGGAGTTTGTTGGTTGGAAGGAATAGCAGTCCGGTAATTTATCATAGAAGATATTGTTGCCAAAAGTTATTCAGAATTTGAAGTTTGGTTGTGATTTTCATAAGATCTTCCAAGGTGAACACTCATTCCTATGCTTTAGGGGGGGGGTCTGTCTCAAGCATCTCAACACCCAAAATACAATGTTGAACCTCCGGTATTCTGTGTCTTTGCCTTTAAGCTATCAAAATCAAGGAGTGCATCCTTGGGTATAGATTATACCCATTGATTCTCCAAAACAGCGTGCTCAGTGCAAGAATACTCATCATCGTCCTCATGTCTATCAGAATTATCATTAGGGTAAGAATCTTAAGCATATGCTCCATCCATTGAATCATTCCCAACCTTACTCTTAGACTCCTCTGCAAAAACTTTCTAGGAGCGACCTCCTATAATCTTCATCATAAAGCTGAACATATTTCGAAAACTTTCTTCAGAAGATTTAGATTTCTCATTATAAGATTCCTCTAAGCAGGGATATTCATTAATGAGTGATAATAGATGTGTTACCTCCGCTATGAAAATCAAGGAGTGCATCCTTGGGTAGAGATTATACCCATTGATTCTCCAAAACCGTGAACTCGGTGCAAGAATACTGATCACCGTCCTCATGTCTATAAGAATTATCATTGGGGTAAGAATCTTAAGCATATCCTCCATCCATTGAATCATTCCCAACCTTACTCTTAGAGTCCTCTGCAAAAACAAATGATCACCAAAGCACATGTGACAAATAGATAAGGGTGTTTTGTAATGAATTGTTGGTTGCTCTCTGAAATATGGTAGAAAGGAGTTTGTTGCTTGGAAGGAATAGCAGTCCGATAATTTATCATAGAAGATATCGTTGCCAAAAGTTATTCAGAATTTGAAGTTTGGTTATGATTTTCATAAGATCTTCCAAGGTGAACACTTATTCCTATGCTTTGGGGGGGGG
>JASDQU010100179.1:218471-240316 GCA_032191745.1 Picea mariana
GATCAACTATTGATCCTGAACTGAACCTTTAACTGAGCATAACATTCAGGATTAATCTCTACTGTGGTTTTGTCTCTTTCTCTAAGGTAAGGCAGGTACCAGGTATGTATTTCTTACCTCTTACCCTTAAAGTTCAGATCTGAATTGTTTGCTGCTTGAGCACAGTCATATAGAAGTAGCTCAGTATTATTTGTCTTGTTTCAGAACTAGATCTATAGATCTACTGTTGTTTTAGAAGGAGTTATTTATCATTGTTTAAAGTCTGAGCTCTAGTATATGATTTGAGTTCTATTCTGCTTCTATTACTGTCTGAATTATGAATCTACATTTGCTTCTATAGAACTGTGATCTGAACCTGTTTAGTGCCTACAGCCTGAGTTTACTTTGACATTGAATAAGCCTTATCTAATCTGCTGTTGCTATTTCTTCTGAGATCTGATATATCTTATTGTGATCTTCTACTGTCACTGCCTATTATAGATCTAGTCCATGCTTCAGATCTAAAGTGTTTTGCTTTGAAAATTAAAAAGAGACTGTTGTTTTCTTTTACCCTAATATTCTAACAAAATTCATCTCACTTGATGATTTATTGTATCTCATAGTTGAAATCAATATAGAGGATTAATTTCCTTCGTATAATTTCTTCAATTAACTAAGTCATTTTTCATAGTATTATCACTGAAATCAATGCACCTTATTGTTTTATGTTATATTATTATCATTGAAATCAACGTTGTTTTATGTTATATCGTTATTAAAATGAATACAACTACTTGATTATGATAAATCATTTTTTATTGTATCATCACTTAAATCAATGCATGTTATTTTGCATTAAATCAATGCAACTAGTTGATTTAAATCAGAGAGCACAACTAAGATAGTTATCTCAGAGATAGGATAGTTCACTTAATATTTATTGCTATTGTTTTCAGCACATAGTTTTTTATTTACTCAATATTATATTATTCTTTTAGGACGGACCCCTGTCAACTCCAATTGATTTTTTTACATTTTATATATCTTAATATTATAATTGTTTTAATGTGCAAATACTAAAAGATAAATCACATAAAATGAAACAAAGTACATGACTTCAACTTATAATATATGTTTTGAAATTTGTTTTCACTACATTATTGTTGAATTCATTTCACTTTATGATTTGTTGTGTCTTTGAAATCAATATAGAGGATTAATTTTCTTTGTATCATTTCTTCAATTAATTAATGCACTGAATCATTTTTCATAGTATTATCACTGAAATCAATGCACCCTGTTGTTTTATGATATATCATTTTAAAAATCAACAACTACTTGATTATGCTAAATCCGTTTTTGTTGCATCATAACTTAAATCAATGCATTTTTTTTGCATTAAATCAATGCAACTAATTGCTCTAAATCATTTATCATTGTGTTATTTTTCTTCTTATCATTTCTTCAATTAAATTAATACACTGAATCATTTTTCATAGTATTATCACTGAAATCAATGCTCCTATTGTTCTAAATAGTAAATAATAAATAGTAATAGTAATAGTAAACAGTTAATTCTAAAGTAATAGAAGTAATAGTAATAGTAAATGCTGAAGTAATAGTATATTTACTAAAGTAATAGTAATATACTAAAGTAATATATTAATTGAGCCGACTTTTTTAATTGAGTTTTTAAATCTACCATCACACTAACGTGGCAACTACCCCATACTGAGTTGTAGAGCGCCTCTCGGTGCAATAATGGACACACATGCCAATTGCAAAGGGCTCGCAAGAAACGTCCCCTAACATTTCCAAGATGCAAGGGACAACTCAATACCATCCCTGGGTCATCATTGTTCGATGTGGATGCTAGGATGTCCCTCAACCCCCTCAAGGAGATCCAACTATCCCCTACGTTGAGGGGGGACTTTCCGGATAACAAATTTATTTTTCTTCTTATGGGAGGGCCCCACTATTCTTTAGAACTTTCTTTCTCTACTTCTACATTTCCTACATTCCCTCCTTTTCAAACTCTTTCGTATATGTTCTTTTACTTCTATTTTTCATTATTTTTTGTTAATTTTTGTTGGCTTAATTTACCTTTATGCTTTTGGTGTAGACTCATACAGGGTCTTATCAGTGATTGTACTTATTTTAGTCCGCCATTGACCTATCCTTTTGGTCAATTGTTGGACATTAATAAAATTATACTTATCTTAAAAGTTAAAACCCTTGTACTTCATATGAAAACCCTAAAACATCATTTTTCAAGTGAAAAAAAAATCAAGTAATGACATAGAATGTTTTAATCATACATCACATTGACATTATATAAATTTTTATTATCAATGAATCTGATTTGTGATTCACCTCTTTAAGTTTCAAATTGGATAATTGGATGTAAAATTGTGTTCACTTATGATTAGTCATAATTCATTGATAACAAAATTAGTATTTATTTCTATTTTTTGGAGAGTCCCTATGTCCTAAACCTAGTCATCCCCTAGAATTTGGTGGTCCCTACAATCATCCCCGAAGCTAATCCCCTTTTTTTGCAATCCCGCCATCGACAAACCTCAACAAAACATAGCCCATCAACAATGCCACTAAAGCTTCTAATTTTCCCCATGTTTCATACAAGAAGCATTTTTGGTATGGAAATGATACAAAAACATGGGGGAAACTCATGGCCAATATTCTGCAAGCATTTCCAACACAAAATGCCAGGGAAACTTTTATAAGAAGTTTTCTTGCATTTTCCAAGCAGGAAAATAGTGTTTCTTCTTCTTTTTCTTCTTCTTCTTTCAATGTGTGGAATTAAGAACAATGCATTAAATAAACAAAACAAAAAAGCAATTGTTCGGATCCATAAAAGCACATACAAATCCTTATAGGCACTTGTGACTTACCCTTTTGTTTTTTCGTCAAAAAATGTATTATATTTTTTAATCAATTTCATGATGATCTTTTTTATATAATATTGTATACTTCACAAATATTAAATATATAAAGTGTATATATCCACACACACACACACACAAATATATAATTTAGAGTAATTAGGCAGATTTGTGGGCAAGGACACAAGCAAGTGATTATACTAGACGACACTTAATCAGTCTCAACAACTCCAACAACTGATCAACCAAATTTTCTTGCAACTTCTCAGAAGACCCAAATTGATACTTGTCAAAGAATTCAAATGTTCATAGACATATTTGGAAGGATTGTAGAAGATCTTATGGAAAGCCATTATGGATTACCAAACCAAGGAACTATATATTAATATTCAGTGGACATGTTCATTGAGAGTTCATCTTAACAAGAAATGGAATGTGAAAGACAACGAAACAAGGTGAATTATCCAAGTGTCAAGGTGTAAGTCCCACTCTTCTTTTACAACTCAAGTATCTGGGTAGTTGATCCTTCATAACATCCTAGAGGTAAAGGATTGACTTCATCGCACTAGAATTACATGTGGATGTTGTGTGGTTTGTCATAAAACTAAAACAATTAAACATGTAATGTGGAATTGCAAAGTTGCCAAAGTGTTTTGGGCTCGGATTGTTGTTGAATACAATGTTCCTTTTCTTTTTCCCTTTTTTGTTAGAAAGGGATTGTGTTTGGCGACACACAGATGATTGGATAAGCAAGCTAGAGTATGTGAGATGCATGTGATCAAATTGACAAGCATCGCTTTCTTATGGAGACACCGTTGTTGAGCAAATTTTTATGAGGCCAATACTCAATTCAACGTTGGAGAAGTTTCAACATTTAGATTAAATCTAGCAATCCAAATTTTAGCTAGGATTTTCATTTTGAATAAGGATATAGATTCTCTTTAAGGGAGAACCAAAGTAGATGCTAGGAAGGGAGATCTTTTATTGCCGCTCTTTGCCTCTTAGATGTAAAAATATTCACGTACAAGTATATTGATTAATAATTTTTCAATCCATTTTGAGTATATAAAATATTGCACATTAATGTATAAATGTTAAATGCTAGCCATGAGAGGTTAACTAAAAAGTGAGGTATTGTCTTAACCTTCAAATATCACAAAAGTGGTTGGCTCACCCCCGCAAGGGTGATCAACAAGCAATAGAACCATCATGGTCATTAATTCAGGCCGCACAGTTTCATGCCTTTCAAAATAAACCACAAATAGTGTCATGTCATCAAGTGATGATCGTAGGTTTCCAAGATTTACAATCTCAAATGATTCCTCTGGATGTAATGTCCCCATTTTGGGACATTATAACTTTACAGAGTGTTATGCCTACCAGAGTAGCCAGATAGGGGTGACAAAGAGTTCGAGAGATATTGAGGGGTTTTATTGGGCCCGACTTACATCGTTCATCATCAGGATCCATTCCGCACTAGCCAAGTCAGGAACATTACACTGGAGGCATTCTCAGAACCTGAATTTTAAATGATAAATATATTATATGAACTAAATGACAAGGCCATTACCAATGGATGGCTCGAGCAAAAACTCATAAATGAATGCAATAGTTGCAACTACAACAACAAATTATTGTAATGTGCAATACCCATCCTCAACTTCAAGGAGAAAATCTACCCTCGTCATTTCCCTTGGAAATGATTCTGAACCACCTTTCTCCCAAGCCATTGCTACAACAATATCGTGGCTAGGGTTGACAAAACCCTAGAAGCCTCATCATTTGGCAGCTTGCCCTCCATCATTTAGTGTCTTGCCTACAATGGCATCTTTGGGTGAGGCGGTAGTAGTTTCTCCAAAATATGAATCCATCTCAAGTGAATGTAAGTTTATTCTCGAAGGAAGTTAGGAAAAACTCCATCTCCCATCCACAAGCAAAACAATGTTCAAAATGTGGGTTGGTTTATAGAGGAAAACTTGGAGACTACTTTAGTTTTGCAGGTTTCTATTGAAATTATACATGCAAATATCAAAGCCTGTGTCGAGAATGCATTGATCTGTAGATTTAAAGAACTTTGGCTAGAAGGCTCATCTCTTACAAAATGGATATGCAAGAACTAGAATAATGATTTTGTCACTAGTTTTTGTGCAAGAGGTATTTTATTGTCTAGACTCTACTTCAAAAATCCCAAAGTCATAAGCGAGTTTTGGATGATGGATCGTGGTATTGGGGTAGAGTTATACTTTTCATGAAACCATGCTTTCCAAAATTTTACCTAGCTACCATGACCTTATCTTAGACCCCTACTTGGGTTAGTTCCAAATCTTCCCCACGCCACCCCCCCAAAGTCGTTGTGGGAAAGGAAGTTAATGAAGTTAGTTGGCAATTCCTTTGGGCGATTTATCTGTTTTGATAGAAGAAATGAAGTTTTTGCATGTGAGAGAATATGTGTGGAGTTGGACCTAAGGTAAAGGATTGTTGGAAAAAATAATCTAGAATTACAAAAACTTCAAATAGGACCAACTTTGGGATTATGAAAATACAACTTTTAGATGCAATCCATGTCATGAAATTGAACACCTAGTAATTGATTGTCTACAAAAAACACACCATATGTGCAAGAACATGAACACAGATTAACATTACACAAGAGGATCATGATAGATTCACAAAGGTGAAGAGGAGGAAAAGAAGACCCAAATGGGTCCAACAACACATAAAGGAAAGGAAACGGGATGAATCTTCAAAAACATCTTCAAAGATTAAAATCCAAGTTGATAAGAAAGTATATTTCCCGAGAATCCTAATGCAACAAGAGAGTAGTTAGCTTAGGAGGACGATACAGTAGAAGAAGATCTAACTCTAGCTAAGTTGCAAAAGAAGGAAAAAGCATTTTCGACCTTATCCCCTTTGTCAAATTCTCAACCTTTGGACCTTGCTTTGAAAAAGACATCCAAAGATCAAGGTTGACACCCTATTCTATGAGTTAGCAAAGGTGATCCTTGATCTAATTCATTTAGGTAATTTCTACTTCTATTTTATCAACTTTAGATCAAGGTTGACACACAATTCCATGAGTTAGCAAAGGTGACTCTTGATCTGATTCATTTAGCTAATTTCTAAATCTCTTTTATCAACTTTAACAATGTATTAGTTGGGAAGTAGAAAAAGTATATATTTTCTCTAAAAAGCCGCATGTTAGTTATTAGCTTTTCTAGATGTAACTTTGTTAATAGATCTAAAGGATAAACCATGTAAAAGAATGGACCATTGCTCCACAAAAGAAAATCAGGGCCATTTGTAAGTGTATCTAGTGGTAGCCAAAAGGACTATCATCTATTTGTATTCCATTATTTTTGTTTAATGAAAATCATTTATTTACCAAAACAATATTATAAATGTGGTATAATATATAAATATTAAAAACAAGTTTCAATGTTTGAAATGTAATATATTAAATACTAAATATATTTAAATTTTAAACATATCATTTAAATGTTGTATATAGAATACGCACACATGGGCCCAAAGGGGTTAGATCCAATGGTGAGGAGTGAGGAGTTTTTCACCATTGGGCAAGGTTCAATTCCCGTGAGGGATTTTCTTGGAGCCATGGGGTCATTTTGAGGTTGTGGTCAAATGTGTGGTTGCACCTAGAGGGATTATATTCAGTCTTAAACCTTTTATATTCAATCCCCATTGGCTACTTTATGAAGATTTCCGATCCCTTGTGGGCACAAACTAGACAAAGCATGATCCCACCTCAAATGAAAATACCATGGGGGCTTTCTAGGCAAACCACATTAAAATCAAGGGTCTAACTAAAGCCTAGGTGAAAGCAAACTTCCATGACTCAAACACACAGTTAACTAGAGTGGAACAAACTCTTGAAATGGTGCATGAGGATTACATGAATAATGGCTTCTAGGAGCAAAATTAAGACCGAGATGGAGTCTAGAAAAAAGACAAATCTAGATTGTTGGCTTGGGAAGAGGCCAAATGGAGGATGAAGTCAAAAGCAGTGTGGCTCTAAGAAGGCAATGAAAATACATGTTTTTCCACATACAAGAAATCGTAAGAAAGGCACATAAAACAATATAAAAGGAATATAATGAGGATGAGAAGGAATCCCTAAAGTTTGAAGATATAGCTAAGGAGTCAAGTATTACAATCATATTTACTAGGAGCCAAAAAGGGAAAATATTCAAAACACTTTAGCTATCTCTTCCTTCTTTGGACATATGGTGATTCATCAGCAAAATATAAGTCAAATACTAACCCTTAAAGGAGGAACTAAAGGTACTCCTTAACTCCTTGTAATTAGATAAGGCCCTTAGACCTGATGGGTGGACAACTAAATTTTTCATAAGCTTCTAGGACCTCCTTAGCGAGGATTTGCTCATGGCGGTGGAAAAGTCTCCACTTTCATAGCAAATATTCTGAAGGTGGAGAACCTTTTCATTTTGACCATTACAGACCTATATCGTTATGTAATTCTATTTACAAAATCATAATGAAGGTCATAGCTCACTCAATAAAACCCATCTTTTCTCAATCCACCTCCTCAGAACAATGAGTTTTTGGATGATCCACAAATTCACGATGCCATTGGGGTGGCGCGCAAGAAACTCTACACTCAATCAAGGTGAGAAGAATTCCAACTTTCATGGTTGATTTAGACTTATCAAAAGCTTAGGATCACATGAATTGGCTTTATTTGAGAATACTTTCAACACGAGTTAGTTTTGCAAATAACCTTATCAATTGGATAGAGGCATGTTATACTACTTTCAATTTCTTAGTTTAATAAATGGATCAACCTCCAATTTTTCCAAGCCATCCAAAGGCATGCAACACGGATATCCAATATTCCTTGACTCTTTCTTGTCGTAGCAAAAGGTCTTAGCAGATTCCTATTACACAAAAAAAGTCAAGGCTATTTAGAAGGAGTGAAAGTAGTAGGGAATATAGTGATGTCCCATATAATGTTTGTCAATGATGTTTTGTTCTTTGGAAATGGGACCATTCAAGAGGCAAAGGAGATTAAAAAAAAAATCTTTCAATTTGGCATCGAGATAAACCTAAATAAATCTACAATTAGCTTCAATCTAGTTAATCAATGTCAAGCATCCTTGTGACTCTAATATTAAGTATTTGGGATTCACTCTTTAGCCAAATGATTATCAATGCAAGTATTGCCAATGGTTGTATGAGAAAATCTAAAAAAGAATCTCCTTATGGTGTAATAGATGTTTATCATTGAGAGTTAGACTAGTTTTAATAAAGAGTACTGGAAGCAAACTAGTATATTGGATGTCCATTGCCTTTATTCCCAAGCTCAAGTTAATAATTTCAAAGATCACAAAAAGATTGTTCAATTTATTGTGGAAAGGGAATAGGTCAACAACAGGGATTCCTCTCTTCCATTGGCATCATTTCTCAAAACCTAAATGTCTAGGAGACTAGGGATTAAAAGACTTACCTACCTTTCCCAAAGCTCTAGCAACAAAAAATGTGTGGAGACTTAACTATAAAGGAGGTATATGGCAAGAAGTCGTTTACTTCAGAACAATGTTGCACATATCGTTTCAGGGAATATATCGTCAAGGGTCCTAAAAGAAAGCGACCAGAAATATCGGGGAAAATATGGGCAAAGAATAAACTTAGACCTAAATAATTTTGAAAATATCGAACAAATCAACAACCTAAAAAACTCGGGAGAAATCGAAAATATCAAGAGAAATCAAAGATATTTACGGCACTGCTTCAAATATGTTTACCCATTGGAACTAATAGACTAGATCATAATCTCGAGGAAAAGCTTCAAAGGTGGAACAATATTCTAGAAGGCATTGTTCATGCCTTCAATGTGGTAGGGAACTACATGAGTTGGGGTGATAGGTGATGGTAAGTCAGTGAGACAGGATGTCGATTGGTGGATAGGTGCAAGGGATGACTACAAGTTGTTTGATGATCTGAGATGCGTTAAGCCAAGAACTACTCCACATTAGTTTATGCTTTCAAGGCAAACTCTAATAGTTACCAAGATTTGGACTCACTGTCAAAGTAGGACCTTGGGCCAACAAGTCACTTAGCAAAGGAGTGGACAAACTATCGTGCTTTGCTTGTCGGATCAATCATCGATATGAAGGATCCATTAGATTCTCTAAGTTGGTCAACTTGAGTCAAGCGAATGCACTGTTAAACTTGGTTATAAGACTTCTTGTGAATGGATTCATATCAAGGCTACGAAGTGGTGCTGGAGGTTTTTGTGGAAAATACAAGTTCCTCAAAAATAAGGTTGTCCATGAGGTGCCTACTAAATAAGAAAGAGATAAATTGGAATAACTTGCAAAAAAACGAATTGCAATGCCTCAACCGGTGTGTTCTTTGTCGAGAACAGTCAAAATCAGCTGAGCATTTATCCCTCCATGTTTCTTCAAAGAATTTTGGGGTGCAATTAAAACCTTGGATGTGGAGATGGAAGATTGGTTGGGAGATAGTATAGAGGAAGCTTTGCAGGTATGGCCTTCAAATGGAAGGTTGTCCAACAAATTGTATTCTGTTCCTTTTCTTGTTGTTTGGTCCATATGGCTTGCCAAGAAAGAAGCCATCTTCAAGGGGAAAATTTGCTCTCTTGTCCAAATTTTCTATAGGATGAATAATGTTGTCCCTCTTGATGAAAATTCCAATAATCACTTATCTCAGAAGGTGATTTGGTTAGTCGATCTTAGATCCAGAGAGCTCTTATGGATTCTTCAATGGTGCCTCACCTAGGAATCCAGGGAAGAGAAGCGCGGGGGATATATTAATTGTCAACAGCACTCACTCTATCACATTTCAGTTCAGTTCAGGAGTAGGGACAAACAACCATGCGGCAGCCTACATCCTTCTTCAGCCAGCAAAGAAAAGGACCATTCAGGAACTGAAAGTGTTTGGAGATTCCCATCTTGTTTGTGGCTGGTTAGAAGGTCAACTACAATCAAGGAATATCACTTTGAAGGCTGCAGTTAATAATAATTTATAACTAGCAAGGAGTTTCAGCAACATCACACTAAAAGGAAAAGAAATTCGCTGATCAAGAAGCGACAAAAAGGCATGAGATCTAGAGGCAGGGGTTCTAAAGACAAGGGACTGGAGAAGCACATTCTGGATATCAGATCCTTTGACTGAACAGCTCAGTTTTGGAGGCCCGGTGGCCATTACTGGTTTTTTGTCTTTTTGGATTATCCATGAACAGTTTCTCTGACCTTATGTTAACTTTGGTATTGGATAGTTTATTTTCTGTACTGATATAGCTTTTGGAAGATATGCTTATGTGATGTATGCACTCCTCAGTGAGCTTCATGTATAATCTGTAGACTAATCTTGATGTACTTTTCTTAAATATAAATGGATATGTATGAATATTTTCTTCAGAATATATGTGTGTGTGTATTGAATCTTGATATCCTAAATGTGATTTGTTCTAAATTTTAAGGATTTTGTGGATAAATATTGAAATACATACATACATGTGCATGTATCACTTCCTCATTTCCTAAAATCTTGGAAGTGATGTTTCTAAAACCCATCCCATTTCCTTGTTCCAAGTAACATAGCTAGTAGCTGTAGATTAAACCTAGGATAGCAACCCATGCCTCACATATCACACACGCTACACAATCTTATCAGGCATGTTTGCTGCAACATCCCTAACTTTAATTCAATGGATGCATAAGCACGATGCAGAAGAAATCCAAGAGCAACCAATCAACAGCCCAATCAAATCGCAAATACAAGAACTTACTCGTCACTAGAACAGCAGCCAAGTCTGACCTATCTATTTTTCTTTTGACAACAAACCATCCCATGGCTTCATAAACAAAAACCACTTATCGGAAAACTTACTCAGCTTACCTCAATTCAAACACATTCCAAATGCTTTGTCACAAGGCATTATTCAACATTGTGACAACCGCATGATAATTGGCGCCTCGAAGCTCTTTTGTTGGGCTTGATACTAAATGGTATGCATCTCTTAGGGTTTAGCATATATATTAGACTGGAGGCCATATCAATTGGGTTGATAACAATAAAACTTCCCTACTCAGCATGAGATCTCAATTGTCAAGCAGCATAATGAACTAATGCAGAATTTACAGAATGAGGGGTTCAATTTTTGCCAGCAAGACAGTGGGGTCACTTGTGAGATCGATAAAGTGTTAAGCCATCCACCAAGCTTCCGTTCCCTATGTGGTCTCCCTGGCATGCATGGTATGAATTTCAAAGGGATGATGATTCTGGTCGAAGATATAGTATATACCCCTCAGACCTGGCACATAAGCTGAAGGAGGTCTGCTCTTTGTGGTCCAGCCCCTTGAGGCATCTTTTCGGAAACAGTTCTCATAAACAAAAAAAAATTGATAGAAGGGTGGTGACCAATCTAGCCAACAGCCCCACAAATGAAAATATCAGTTGGGTCACTTGTGAGATCCATAGAGTATTAATCCATACACCAAGGTTGCATTCCCCTCTGTGGTCTCCCTCACAAACATGGCATGAGTTTCAAAGGGATGATGATTTTGGTGAAATATATAGTGTATACCCCTCAGACCTGGCACCTAAGCGGAAAGAGGTCTGCTCTATGTGGTGCAGCTCCTCAAGGCATCTTTTAGGAAACACTTCTCATAAATATTTTTTGGGGGAAAAAGGTGGCGACCAATCTAGCCAGCAGCCCCACAAATAAAAAACTTCGCTCGGGATGCCCTAATACTTCTACAGCCCTTTAAACAGATAAACTATTTGTAACATCCTCTTATGGATATCATAAGCACCAGTACTAATAGATAATAGAAGGCCATCACGTCCAAATTATAGAACACTGTAATACAGCATCTGTTTTATATATAAAACCCACAAAAGCATGCAGAAAAGTACAGAGAAACAGGCATATTGAATGCATACCTCTTGTTCCATCCCTGAAGGCCTTGGCAACACGCAGTGGAGTTTTCTTCAATCCATCTCGGTTCACATCTTCGCCCAACCCCTGCAGCAACACCCTCACAGCAGCCATGACGGCCGGGTTTGAATCCGATTCCGCGCTGTTGTCAACTTGGGCATCCTCGCATTCGTCTGTGCATGCATCTGGGTATGGTCTGATATCGATTGCAAGCGTCGCGGGTTCGTGTCCTGCCTCCTTCAAGCCCCCCATTGGCGGAGGAAATTTCATCCCTCAGATGGACAAAAACACGGTTTGGGTTATTGAAATCTGAGGTAGAGAAGGCTGCTAAACACACAAGGCAGAGATATGAACCGCCTGCAATGGTATCCTCATAGACAGAAGCTATAGGACGCCATTGCTCACAGACCACGTACACACAAAGTGATATAGCTATGGGATACTTGCAGTATTGAATGATATTAATATAGAATTCCATGAGATGATCTGAGCCCCTAAATGCCCGAAAAGACAGTAAAATGTGGACTTAAACTGATTGAGTATTAGGACTAAAGTGATTCATTATTAGGCTGTGTTTGGCTTGGTCCTCGTTTCACCACCGAATATCTTTGTTTATGCTTTTTTTTCGGGGAATGGGCAGGAGATTGAATCATTATTGTCTATTCAGATTTGGTCAGACTTACTATGTTTGGAATCAGATTTTGGTTGTTTGGTTAAAAACGAAAACGCTAGTTTGGTTAAGAATTCAAATTCAAGTATAACAGCCTTTGAGCTCCCACCATAGGGCCACAGCACATCAATTCCAATGAAGACAATCCTCAGTGGGAGGTTGAGATGAACAAGGATGGAGAGCCACAACCTCTTTTTCGGGATTAGGTGATGAGAAACGTGAGGTTTTGGAACAAATTTTGATTGGTGGTGTATAAGTCAAGGTAAATGGGAATTGATTGATTGAACTCCCAGTCAAGCAAAGTGGAAAGGAATAAATATCAAATGGATTACTATTCAAGGATGGACAAAAAGGTGTTGCTGGGATTTTTTTTCCATTTAAATAATGGCGATTATTTTGACTTCTGTCCCTCTGGATTATATTAAATGTAGGTGGACAGGTAAATGGCCTTGTAACAACCGTTTGGGTTAAATTAGAGGTGCATGGGGAAGGTGAAATGACAATCATAACAACCACACTTCTTCATCATCAATAATATAAGTTGTCAACCTCTGCCCAGTCCAACTTCATCATCAAGAAGTTTTCTTTCTTATAAAGTTAAACGTTTGCTTACAGGTTGGCAACTTCTACCAACTTTGTGGAAGAATATAAGTTCTTATCAACCATTGACTCTGTTTTTTTGAAAAATGTGTAAGAATACATATTTTTTATTAACCAGTGACTCTGTTTTAGAAAAATGTGATACTTCTCGTTATCGATAGTTTATATTTTTGGAAATAGAAAAATGTGATCCTTCTCATTATCGTTAAGTTTATATTTTTGAAAATGTGATCTTCTTAATGCGTGCCACTTAGATTGGACATGTGGGAAATTGGGAATGTGAGTTAGTCAAAATTATAAAATAGAAAAGTATAATTCATTTTGATTGTAAATAACAAAAAGGCAAGTCTGGTGATATCAACTGATATCAACTTACTTTTTGATATTTTAAGTGTGCGGTTATCATTAATTCATTATTTTTTTATTTTTTTATATAATTAGGTTTTATCCATATCTAAAATTTATAAGATTATAAGACTCATTTCCTTAAATAGAAGGAGAAAATTAAAAGAACCCCAAATACCAATGCAATATATTTAATTCATTTTCTAAATAAATGAACAGAAGGGTGTAACAAAAAGAAATTGAAAATTAGATTTCAAAAATTATAAAGTGTAGTTTTAATGTATTTGCAAAAGGGTATAAAAAAAAATGAAAATTAGATTTCAAAAATTACAAAGTGCATTAATTTTGATGTATTTGCAAAAAGGTATAAAAGAAAATTGAAAATTAGGTTTCAAAAATTACAAAGTGCATTAGTTTTGATGAAAAAATTGAAAATTAGGTTTCTAAAATTACATTATGCAATAGTTTTGATGTATTTGCATTATGTAGACAATAATAAATTTGAATATCGTTTCATTTCTTGAATATGGAGTAAAGATATGCTTAAAATGTTGTTGGCAAAGAGGTTTTTGAATTTTCTAATCCATAATTCTATAATGACTGATTTCATCATCTCATATCTCAAGTAACTCTATTAATCAAGAATTCGTGTGTCCAATACACAATTCAAATGTAGCTACTAAGTTATCACTATTGTTGGAAGAAAATTAGTTTAAGTTTTAGGAAATCAAATCTCTTATAGCTTGTTCTTTGTTATTAATACAAAGTGTAAGATAAACCCTTAGGTCATGCATGTTGGAGTTACTTCACACACACCTAGGATTTCTTTTTCCTAACGTTTTTCCTTGTTTATTAGTCATTATCCAGTCTCCTATATTTTAGGGGAGAATATTCTCTTTCAGTTGACACTTCAGTTTGACTAGTTAAGTTGAGTTTAGATGCTGCATTGGTTTTGTCACCATGCAACATTGGGATCATCACCATGCTAATTCGACCTTGCCTTGGTATCATCACCAGACTGGCGCATTACCCTTGATTCCCTGAGTTAACTCATCAATACTCTTTGTTCAGTCAGTTAACTGAAGACTAGTTGACTAGTTAACTCAACTAGGTGGCAGTTCACTCCCATAACTGCCTGAAAGACTAGACTAGGTGGCAGTTCACTCCCATAACTATTGGTGTGTGTCCAGATCACTCTAGACCACCACTATTGTGCATTGGTTCTCCTCCAGTGCGCACTCATTGAGTTATACAGAGTATATCATGTGTAAATTATTCATTATTCATAACGGTTAATGAGAATTATTTCATTATTTCTCTCATTCTTCTTCTTTCTCCAATTCTCTCTACAAATGTGTGTATTATTGTTTAGCTAGATCTATTATGTGTAGGTTCAACACATTTACATGGTATCAGAGTCGACGGACTGCTAAGCAAAAGCTACACCAAAAAAAATTGCAGGTACAAAAGATTGAAGACAGTTGAAAGATGGATTTCCAAAAAGAATCCATTCTTACACCTTACAACTATTTTGCATGGAAGGAGAAAATAGCCATACATCTCTGAACGAGAGGGTTGTACAGGTTAACCTTGAATACAGATACAGAACCGACATCAGCCATGGAAAAATCCAAGCATTTAAATCGCATGGATGAGGCACTCGAAACAATTTGCAGTCTTATTTCTCTCTATCTCCTTTTCCATGTATCTTCCTGTAAGACTCCCAATGAAGCCTGGACCACCTTGGAAGGGCTCTTTGGAAAACAGGATGAGATGAGGGGACACATGCTGGAGGTGGATATGTTGACATTGGATCCAAAAAGCTTCGATAATATCCGAGATTTCTTTACAAAATTCAAGGATTTACTGTCGCAACTCAAAGCTTGTGAGGTTGATAAATCGAAGGAGGAGAAACAAATGGTTCTCACCATTCTCTCCAAGCTTGGTTCTGAATTCTTTGTATTCGTATCCACATTCCATACTGTCAGATTCACCTCTGGAGCCACTTGGAAGATGCCTTCTCTTGAGGACTTTATCGAATCCCTGACACAAGAGCAAATCAAGCTCATCAACATGGGCACAATCAAAGGCCCAAGGGCACATGCAATCACAGTGCATGATGGTAGCCAAAAATATCAAAAATCTAAAGATAAAGATAAATGGAAAGCTCATGCACATCCGAAGAAAGAAGGGTACAGAAAACCTTTCATCGATGCCTCTGGATCCAAAGGAGAAAAGGGGAGAAATGCACGTACTGTCACAAAGGATTCCATTTGGAATCCGCATGCATGCAAAAAAAATAGCTCTGATGTCTCAAATACTTCAGCAAAACAACCTTGGAGATCACATCCCCGAGGGTGCCAAGAAGAAGAAGCCAGAAGATTTGAATTCCAAGAAAGGCAATTCTAGCCATGCCTTGATTGCCATCAACTTCTCTCTCAATGCTTGGATCATTGATTCGGGAGCATCACATCACATGGCTGCCTCAAAAGCAGTATATTCTTCTTTGGATGCATGCAAAGGTCCTCATAGTCTGATGGGGGATAACTCTTATGTCCAAGTCATTGACAAAGGAAGGATTGAACTCATCAACGGAAGCTTTGAGAATGTGTTGCATGTTCCCAAACTTTCTGTCAACCTTCTCTCCGTGTATCAGATGACGAATTTCGACACCGAAAAGAAATTCATATTCGCACCAAATTTCGTGGACATCTACGATATGCAAACCAACTCTAGGGTTGCTACCGGTGAGGTAAATCATCAGTCTAGATTGTATACATTTTCTGAATTCATTGAACCTGATTATGCTTTACCAATATACTAATGAAAGTAGTAGGATATGGCACGAAAGGTTTGGACATTTGAATTTTAGATACATGCAATAGCTTAGCAAGCACATATTGGTTGATGGTCTACCAGACATCCATTTCTCCAAGGGAGTGTGTGAGGGATGTGTTCTCAAAAAACACCCTCGAGAGAATTTCGACAAAGGAAAGTCTCAGCGAGCTTCCGCACCTTTAGATCTGATCCACAGTGACCTTATGGGTCTTTTTCCACATCCATCCATCAGCAAAGCGAGGTTTGTTCTCATTTTTGTTGATGATTTCTCACGTTTTACATGGATCTACTTTCTCAGGCAAAAATCTAAAGTCTTTCAACACCTCAAATATTTCAAAGCCTTGGTTGAGACACGATCCGGAAAGAAGATCAAAGTCCTTCAAACTGATAACGGGGGAGAGTATGTGAATCATGAGATCCACAATCTTTGTCATGAGGCAGGGATTCAGTTGCAGCACACAGTTCCCTATACTCTGCAGCAAAACAGAGTTGTTGAGCGGAAAAACAGATCTTTAAAGAAGATGGCATCTTGCATGTTGCATGCAAAGTCACTACCACAGAGACCATGGGTCGAAGCACTTAATTGTGCAACATACATCCAAAACAAGTCTCCCCATAGATCTGTCAAGAATAAGACCCCCTATGAGGCTTGGAGTGGCCTCAAACCAGAAGTGACCCACTTTCACATTTTTGGTTCACATGCATGGGCTCAGATTCCCTCTGAAAAGAGGAAGGCACTTGATCCACAGAGCATTGAGTGCATTTTTTTTGGATACTCCGATGGTGTGAAGGGATATAGGCTTATTGATCTTTTCTCAGACTGACTCATCATTGAACGAAGTGTCCAATTCGAGGAAAGTGTCTCGCATGCACCTCAGCAGCCGCATGCAGACACCTTCATTCTTCCACATGTCTGAGATGATGAGCATGCACATGTCGACTCGTCTTCAGATGAGAGTTCTGATTCAAAGGACTCATATGATTAAGATTCAGAGTAAATACAGTCGGATTCAGAGTCAGAGCATCCAGATGCAGTTGCAGAGCCAGAGCAGAGGCCCAAGTGGGCACAGACTACTCTTCAGGATGCAGGGGATCTCGTTGGTGATCCAATCGACACTAGGAAGACTCGATCTGATTTTGAGGAGCCTCCTGTTGCACTCACTACCACTGAACCATTTCCCTCCAGACATCTTTTCTTGGTTCAATGTTCAGATCCACAGTCTTATGGTGAGGCTGCTAGAAATCTCTTTTGGGAATCTGCCATGCAGGAGGAGTACAACTCCCTCTTCGAGAACCAAACTTGGGATCTGGTTCCCCTTTCTTCTGGGAGGAAACTTGTTAGATGCAGATGGGTCTACAGGACCAAGAGCGCAGCAGATGGACAGATCGGCAGATACAAAGCCAGGCTTGTTGCCAAAGGCTTTCAACAGGTTGATGGTATTGACTATGATGAGACCTTCGCTCCAGTAGAAAATATGGATTCCATACAATTGGCACTTGCCATTGTGGTAGCCAAGGGATGGGAAGTTCATCATATGGACGTGAAGAATGCATTTCTTCACGGTGATCTCTCTGAGGAGATCTATATGGAGCAACCTCAAGGATTTATGCAGGACTCATCTTTGGTCTGTCGACTGAAGAAGTCACTTTATGGCCTCAAGTAGGCTTCGAGGGCATGGTATGCCAAGATGGATTCCTACCTGTTTTCACAAAACTTTGTACATTGTAAATCAGACCCGAATGTCTACATGCTCGGGATGACTGACTCATTTCTACTTTTAGTTCTGTATGTCGATGATTTGATGATCACCGGGTGCTTGACTTTGGTGATTGTTGCAGTGAAGAGGATTCTACATGACAGGTTTTTTATGATGGACATGGGTCCACTACACTTCTTCCTTAGACTCAAGATCAGTCAAGATGCATCATGCATCAAACTATCTTGGGTTAAGTATGCATGAGATCTCCTTGAGAGATTTCACATGACAGACTGCAAGTCTTCTCCGACTCCTTTCCTATCAGGAGTCAAACTTGAGGATGGTGGGGAGACTCCACTGGTTGATAGCACATTGTACAGACAACCAGTGGGGAGCTTGTTGTATCTCACACACTCCAGACCAAACCTCTCATAAGCAGTTGGCGCAGTTTCCAGGTTCATGCAGGAGCTGCATGAGCTACATTGGAAGGTTGCAAAGCGTACCCTTCGATACGTACAGGGCACCATCACCTTTAGGATTCATTATGTAGCAGACTCTACATTAGATCTCATCAAGTTTATTGATTCCGACTGGGCTGGCGATAGCACTGATCGCAAGTCCACATTTGGTTACTCACTAAGTCTTGGTTCTGGGCCTATTTGTTGCTCGAGCAAGAAGCAAGTTGCCATTGCTCTATCTTCAGCCAAGGTAGAGTACAGAGGGGTAGTTAACATAACCATTCAGGCTATGTGACTACAACATTTTCTCACTAAGTTGGTCATTCAGTTTTATCGATCGATCGTCATCTGATGTGACAACCAGAGCACTTTGAAGTTCTGCAGAGATCTAGTTCAGAGGTAGTGGACGAAGCACATCGAGATCCACATGCACTATATCCGAGACTTAGTACATGAGGGGATCATCGACTTACAGTTATGTCCTTCAGCAAAACAAATGGTAGACATCTTCATCAAGACTTTCACTGAGCAGAAGTTTCATTCTCTGCAAAGTCGTCTTGGAGTGAAGGACACATTTGCCTAGCAACTGTAGTTCTTCTTTTTACATACATTGTACCTTGAGAGGGGGGTTTTCCCATGAGGTTTTCCCTCTTTCCTCACTTTATTTCAGTGTATCTTTTGTATTTGGGTACCTAACATGGCCTCGTTGTCGGGACCCATTCTTTATTTTCACCATAGTGATGTTCAAGGGGGGTGTTGGAGTTACTTCACACACACCTAGGATTTCTTTTTCCTAAGGTTTTTCCTTGTTTATTAGTCATAATTAGTCATTATCCAATCTCCTATATTTTAGGGGAGAATATTCCTCCTGGAGAATATTCTCTTTCAGTTGACACTTCAGTTTGACTAGTTGAGTTGAGTTTAGATGATGCATTGGTTTTGTCACCATGCAACATTGGGATCATCACCATGCTAATTTGACCTTGCCTTGGTATCATCACCAGACTGACGCATTACCCTTGATTCCCTGAGTTAAATCCTCACTACTATTTGTTTAGTCAGTTAAGTGAAGACTAGTTGACTAGTTGACTCAACTAGGTGGAAGTTCACTCTCGTAACTGCTTGAGAGACTAGACTAAGTGGAAGTTCACTCCCGTAATCGATGGTGTGTGTCCAGATCACTCTAGACCACCACTATGGTGCATTGGTTCTCCTTTGGTGTGCACTCATTGAGTTATACATAGTATATCATGTGTAAATTATTCATTATTCATAACGGTTAATGATAATTCTTTCATTTTTTCTCTCTTTCTTCTTCTTTCTCCAATTCTCTCTGCAAATGTGTGTATTATTGTTTAACTAGATCTATTATGTGTAGGTTCAACACATTTACAATGCATTGTTAAAGATACCTATGACTTGGCCTTTGTCACCTTTCTCTATCACTACCTCTCTTCCTATTTACCTAATCCACATAATGAGATTTATATAGTTTCCTTTCATGATCGACTTTTCTCTTTGATTACTCATTTTTCATTTAATTGTGTGGATTGGTTAGATATCTTGATTGGACGTTAGCCTCAAGGGTTAGCTCAAGCAGTCATGAGCCAAATGTGAGATTTCTCCCCCCAAAGTTGGGGAGGTCATGGGTTCAACTCTATTGATGCCTCAAGGTTAAGCTTCATAATCAGGGCCAACAATTTAACCCGTTTACGCTCCATGGATCATGGGGAAGTACTCGGAGGGTTTTCTACAAGGTATTTTCTTTGGAAATAAATCTTGACTAGACTTTAGCAATTATCATAATATCATATCCATGAAGGTACTCTTGCATTGTAGCTAGCATGTGATTGTGTGTTTTTTCAATGAGGGGGTTTTAAATATATAAACTTATTAGCCCAAAACTACTAAGAACAAAAATTGACAATTTCCTTCTTTTACTCTTTTTTAAAATGATATTGAGTGAAAAATGGAGCGTTTTGGTGGGACCATTAATATAACTTATTTTAGAAAAAGATTAAGCAATATACATTTTTTACTTTTTCCAGTTCATTGTAGCTAGAATCCATCCAAGCAATCATTGTCAAAAATGTAATATTAGATTGATAAAATTGTTGTTTTTATTGCAAAAGTGGATTCGACACCTTCGAATGCCCCTACTACAACCAAATTGTATAATGTTAATATCCACTATCTACAGTCCCATTAATCCAAAATAATTCTTGTTGGATTTTAAGTTAAAAATGTCAATTTCCCTCCCTATTATTTTGAGTAGCCAAAAATGGACTAATTTGTAATGTGTTTAGACTATGACCTTATTTTATAATGTTCTTACACATAATTTTGTTATGAAAATAAAATGTGTAATTGGAATATTTGCATGTGCTCTAATTATAATAAGGTTGTGATTTTAAGTCTAATACTTGTAAAATGTTATTAATGAGAAATAAGATCTTAATGTGACTTGGGTCCTGATTAATGTCTAAAAACCCCTCAATGATTGAGATCTATGTTGTGGTCTATTTCTTGTACTATGGAAGTACAAACCATTAAGTATGACAATGATAACTATTATCATAATTTTATAATTATTTTATGGAGAGATTTGCATATGCACTCATCTAACAAAAAATACAAAATTAACATGTGTTAATCTTATGGCAAAACTTAATAATAATAATAATAAAAAGTTACTAATGACAAATAAGAAAAAGTTAATAATAATAAGAAAAAGTTGTTAATGACAAATACTCTAAAATATGCATAATAACCCAATAATAATCAATGTAGATAGTTTGCATTCTCACTCCAATGCTCCCTCATGCTCTATAAACAAGCTAAAGAGATGTATAGATATAAAAATGTACAAGTTAAGAGATGTTTCACTGGCTCTACAAGTCACCCCAAGCTAGTGCATACGATATAGTATACAATGTTTATCTAAAACTACACAAGTGAGAAGTTGGCCTAAAACTTCACAAGTGTGATATAAATTTGTCCATACATTATGTTGAAGGTGCTTCATATTTGAAAGTGTATATGTCGAAATCACACCCAACGCAGTCGGGGGTGGTGTCATTTGAACTTCATGGTGGTCCATTGTAAAGGATATCATAGGCTTGCAAGCTAATGGGCGCACTAGGTTAATGAAATAACCTTGTCATAATGAAATAGCACATAGAGCAATGTTATCAACTAATAGCAATGTGGTTGTTGAAGCTTAAGGAGATGAATCATGGGGCTATGTTGGTAAGAAAGAAAAACTTGTGATTTTTTTTTAAGTTTTTGAACTTTTATAATGTTTTTTGTATTTTTGGATATGTATTTTTTTTGTCGGTGTATGATAACTAATCAAGGTTGTTTTCATGACACAGATGTGGGACCAACGCGGCCGGAAGGATGGGCCCAGGACCA